>JAOTQR010009322.1:0-18250 GCA_025774065.1 Solanum ossicruentum
TCAGATGTTTTTCTTTATTTAGAGGCTTTGTAGATTATATAAAGCAAAGTGAAGTCATGTCTCGTACCATAGACACTTGGGCTCCAACGGCCTAGTCATATGCATTCCTTTTTGGCTTGTTATCACTGTTTATCTTATTAGAGGCATGTCAAACATAGAAACCCCTTATAGTGTGTATAGAAAACGCATAGATACAGGTTGGTTCTCCCGAGCCTTATCGACAACGGGTGCCAGTCTGCCCTAACGGGACTCTAGGGCGTGATAGAACTCCGGTGGTTCATCCTCATGAAGTCCCTCACCTGAGATGCCAGAGTAGGAGCATGAGGGGCTTGGGCCCCTTGATTAGACACAACATGAGCTAGCAAGGAGAGAGCATCCTGGAGCTCTCCAAAAGTCAGTTGTTCCTCGAGTGTGCAGACTCTTCTTCCTCTTGTGTTAGGCATGATCTAGCATAGCAAAGAACATCTGTTAGAGGAGAAACCTTGCCTAACTTCTATAGTATGATATAGACCATGAAGAAGGGAAATATTTCCTAAAACGTCTCATAACATCTTACTCATAGCTATGGTGCATAACATAACCATGAATAAGACTCTAATCAATGCGGTATATTGGATGGCGAGAACCACTAACAACCTAGTGCTTTGATACTAAGTTTATCAAGACCCAAGCCTAGGTCCTAGACGTGACACGGCGAATAGGGAATCTGAAGGGACTCCCATTAAGCCTCTTAACTTATCATTACATATCCTTAGCTGCGGAAGCAATTAAATAACAATAAAAGAATAGAAATAAGGGGAAAAGGGGCTCAGGGAAGTCTTTCATATCATAAAACATCAAAGAGTCAAAAAGAGTCAAGCTCAAGTATAATTACATAACTTGTCCAACAACACCTCTAAACATAGAACTTAGCATGGGCCAAAACAAGCAACCTGGCTCACCCTCATAGTCAAAACATACAATAAAGAAAATAGAGTGTTTATACATAGCATAAGATCAAAGACATTGTCCCCGAAATTGAGGACTCACCAACTAGCTTTGAAGAGATAGTACTAGTCATGGGGAGGATGAGCATGATCATGAGGAGCTCTGGTTCCTACTTGGTAACATCATGTAGGCATAGAGTATGTGTTAGTACGTTTGAATGTACTAAGTATGTAGGATGCAATGCAACAAGAGATAGGAAACATAGTCAAAATGCAACATCATAAGCAATGGATAACATAATAATAATATGACATGTGTAAATGATACTTAAAGTAAAACATGCTTATAAAGGACATATTGCATGTAAAGGAACAGACCATCATCATATACCAAGCAACTTAGTACATGGAATCGAAGGTAGACCACCCCTTAGAAGTGATTGAAGAATCAACTCCTCAATTTGTTGATGGACATGACCATCCTACATCGCAGTGATTAAGGTATCAACCCCTTAATTGGTTGATGGCTTACCACCTCCATCCGAGGCAATTGAGATATCAACCCTTCAATTGGTTGCCGGACATGACCATCCTCCATCGGAAGTGATTGACGTATCAAACCCTCAATTGGTTAATGGCTTACCACCCCCATCCGAGGCGATTAAGGTATCAACCCCTCAATTAGTTATGGTCAACTCACAACACTATAGATACATGTCATAAAGTCACTTAACTCATATGCCAAGCATTAGACCTTCAACAACTTAGGATACATTAACCAGATATTTTATGAAGCACTTGGCGGGTGTGCAATGCTAGTATAAAATCATGCAATTCAAGAGTAAAATCATGCAAGTAAACTTGAAGTAAATTAACCTACCAATACTAGGTAAGACCATCATGCAATATATATCAAAACCATTCACTAAATCTCAAGACAGATCCAACATTCATAGCTAAAAACAACCTCAAACAGTCACACTTTTATGAAACTCCAACATAGTTCATAGTCAAATTCATAATAAGTAAGACCCATAAGTAAATCAACTTAAAAATATGAAATTTATGCAAAAAGGAAGTTTGGGCACCATGGGTGAAAGAATCCAATAGTTGAAACCTACATACCTTAGCTTTGGAGAATTTCTTGATGAAGATCCAAATGAGAACTTGAAGCTTGAGTGAAATCCTTATGATCCAGAATGAGCTTCGGCACTTGAATTTTGGGTGAAATATTTGTCTAAGTGTTTGAGAGAGTATTGGAGAATGTCTTGTATAATATGAATGTGAAATATGGCTAATGTGAAATATGGCTAAGTATAGGTATTTTCACGCATGGGAAGGCTTAGGCCCAAGACCCCAAAGCCTTGGAACGAGATTTATAAGCTTGCAACAAATTACACTGCTCCGCGACAGGTCCGTGTAGCGGAGCAGTCGCGGACTCTACTAGAATTGCAAAATTGGTGAAAATCGTTTTTCGCTAGAGGTCCTCTAAAATTTAATTTATACCCACTTTCCACTCAACTTTTTCCCTTGAACAAGAATACGAAGTCGTTTTCATTATACAGCAGAAAAGTGTCAATCTTTACCACAACTGGCATACAAAAATTAGCTTTTAAAGCTCCCACAGTGCTCCTCTCAAAAACATATATAAGGTAGCCTTTTGAATCACTCAAATCAGATAAAAAACGAGTGAGAAATTGATGTTTGAAGTTGGGAAAAAAATTGGAAAATCTGGAAATTTTTTTCCAGATTTAAACGTACATGGGACTGCATTTGCCACGTGGTAGTGCCTAATTGGGCCACATCATCCGCCGCTTCAACATTCTCAACAACCTCTCAAACTTAAATTCAATGCTCTGGCCTCATTCGGAGTTGGAAAAATACAATCCTTATATGAAATCTGATAAAAAAATGATATTTTGGATCCAACGGAATCATCAGAATTTGAATTTGAAGCCTACTTGGCTCGAAACCTGAGAAAGCTCATTTAAACTAGTTTCGGACTCAAAAACTCAAAATATTCTCAGAAGCTCAAAAAATTGTAACGAAGACTTTTCTAGTGTTAATTTGACCATCCAAAACTATTGAAATTTTCAAAATTTGAATCCAAACTTCTGAACTCTGAATGTGGACCAAAGTCAAACTTTGACTCTGAAAAACAACCAAAAACACAACTTTGCGTCCAAAAACTTCATTTTAACTCTGAATTCAGTTCTCCAAGTTCTCGTAGACCAATTTCGATAGTCCGGAGCTAATGGAATCGATAGAATCAAATTATTATCAGAACTCAAAACAGCTAGAAAACTCAAATTTTCCAACTTTAAAGAACTAAAAAAGCGACTTTGGACCTAAAATCTCCATTCTAACTCCAAATTCAGTTCTACAAGTTCTCATAAAATAGATTCAGCATTCTAGAGCTGGTAAAATTGACAGAATCATAATTCGACACTTGAAACTCAAAACGACTATAAAACTCAATTTTTCCAACTTTAAAGAACTAGAAATGCAACTTTGGACCTAAAATCTCCATTTTAACTCCAAATTCAATTATGCAAGTTCATCTTGACCAGATTCGGCATTTCGGAGCTGATGGAATTGACAGAATTGTGATCCGACACTCAAAACTCAAAATGGCCAGAAAACTCAAATTTTCCAATTTAAACCTTTGAAAACACTTTCTTTTGCAAAACTTAAGCCTTTTACAAGATTTTCGAAATTTAAATTTTAGATTCATCCAAAAATAAGCTAAGGCAATTTTCGGGAAAGAAAAAAAGGTAATTAGGTCAAAAATGGTAAAAATGACCTTTCAGGTCATTATAATATTTCCATTATGCTTTATATTCTTTGTCTTCTTCCAATCACATTACGATTTCTTCATAGCTTTGATCGTAAGAGCTGCAGCAGAAGGTAAAACTAATATCTAAGCTTGACATTTCTGGACGGTGAGTTTATTGATGACTTGGAGTCCCTTCCAGTCAGGAACATGCCTCTTTATGGCAACTGTTCAAGAAGAACTCTTTCCAATGATAGTTCTCGCGATATCATACCTCACTATGACAACCATTCTAATCGAGCTATGCTTGTTTCCTATAACCTTTCTGGCAGAGTTATGACTCTTTTTAGATGATCATTTGGTTATGTTGTGCCTCCTTCTGAAGAGCATCTTATTAGCAATTATTCCTGTAGTAAAGCACATTTTTTAAGTCATTTTTCTGACAGAAATATTATTTTTCTGGTAAGTCTTCATCGAGTGGAACTTCTCTAGCCAGATCTTTCAGTGTAAACTTTCTGGTAGGGCTGAATTTTTTTTTGAATAATAGAAAATTTTGCTTGTGAAGTAGATGGCTCAAATTGACCTACAAGTTTGAAACTCCTGAGAGTATAAGCCACCTCTATCCTAATCTCACTTAAATATTAGGCTCATTGTCGATATAATTCATACCTTGCCTTGGAGGAACCTCTACTCTAGGAACCTAACTTAGAAATCTGCTCAACAGAAACACCCAAAGTTGACAAGAGGGATAGGATTAGTCAGCAAGAGATTATCTGAAAGAGTAAAAGAAGTAAAATTGAAGCCAAAAATGCAAAAAATTGAAAGGAATTAAAAAGTAACAGGTATACAATCAATCAAGAAAAGCCCAAAAAGAGATGGGGACAACAGGAATTATATGACATAATTGTTCTACGAATAATCAAATTTCAAACTCATAGAGAGCTATGAAACTATAGTAACCTGTACGCTCACATTAAGTTGTCCATAAAGAGTTTGAAACTACAGCTGAGAAAGTGTTGGCAATAAAGTCTCTTTAACATCGATATTGTTGAATTGTATCTGCAGAAGTAAAATAATGACAATCCAATTAAAGGTTATAATCTGTATAAATTTATTGACTGATAGATCCCCAATTTTTGACACACTTAACATTATCTATTCTAATTCAATTCAAAAAACAATAATAATGAATTAATGAGCCTTCTAAATAGAAGTCAAAAAACTAGCATGGAACTTATTAGTATGAGCGCAATATAAAATAATGGCTAAAATAACTTAGAAAGACTTGTTGACAATTAGTTACTATTTTGCCTTTCTCCTAGCGGAATAGAACCCCTTTTAGCAGCAAATAATAAGATTTGACATTACAGTTGTAAGTATAGCTCAATTGTATCTGCCAAAATAAAGCAACATAATGACACTTTAATTAAAAATCACTTTCTTTTACTAACTTATTGAAGTTAATTATTGGATAAATAAAATTTTTCATTTTGTGCACATATGACACAAATGAAGCACATGTTAGGTCTTTAATAATGACCCTAACTCATTTTTCTAAATTATATTAAAGCTTTGAGAGATGATGGGGTTTTTTCTACTACGTATCAACCTAGAATATGTAAATTTAGTGACTAAAGTTCATATTACCTTAGAAGTTGAACAACATGGAAAAGGAGTTTCTACTACAACAATCCTTGAATATTAGAGTTGCAACAATCCTTCGATTCAATAGCTCTTGCTTATAAATGCTAGAGAAGTTACACTTATGTGAAAATTTTCGAATAATTTCCTCGTAAACTATATTACATGTAGAATGATCATTTGTATCTTCAATCATAGGCAGATGTTTTAGTACTTTGACATTTTTTAAAGTTTTTCTCTGGATAAAGCATCATAAAGTTGGTCATATGAGAAAGTTAGTTCGCGTAATAAATTCCAACGAAATCTAATGCTTGACCTTGATCTTTGTTTATTGTCATTACAAAATATAACTGAGTTAGAAATTGTGTTCTTTTAAAAAAAAATGGGTATTTTTTCATCTGCTGATATTAATAATGGTATTCTCGGAATAAATACATGCGTGTTTTTGAAGTCACCGCTAGCAATAGTAGCACAATAACATGTTTGGTAAAATTGTGACATACTAATCATGTTCCATTACTAATCCTTCGAAAGGATTTAAGTTTTGCAATAATATAATAGGACAAGTTTTTTTCAAAGTTAACTTATATGGCGGTAAATTAGCAGGTCTTTGAGGAATCCATTATTATATTTTGTGCTATTTGAGAACTAGATATTTGAGATATGTATTTCATTTGAGTATTCTGTATTTAGAGGTTTGTACATGTGACATTCGTTCTGAGAAGGTTGTAGTTTTGATTTCTTATGCATATCTATCTTATCAGACTGTTTATCTTTTCGTTTTTATTATTATGTTGAGTTGTTTAGGTTTTGGAATGACTCGCCTTGGTGGGTTAGGTAAGTGTCATCAGACTCGAATTTTGGATCATGAAAATTTGGTATTGTAATGACCCATTAGGTCATTTTGAGTGCCAGTGTTTCTTATTGTATAAATTATTCATCTCGTATAATTTTAAAGAAAATAAATAATTTAATAAGTGGGCTAAAGTGGTAGTTTATGTAATATCCTCTATCACTTATACCAAAACTATTAAAAATAGGTTAATAGACTTTATCACTTTTAATACATAATCACTTTAGAAAAAAAAAAAAGGAAGAACAATACAACGGCAATGCAGAAACTGCAAAGGATGGAAGAAGATTAGGTAAGGTATACTAATGCTTCCACCCTAAATTCTATTACATGATATCCACATCTGTACATATTATTAGTAATAAAAATATTGTTTGAAAGTATTATGTACTCATATATATTTTATTTGTTTCCAAGTATAATGGATAGTATATGAGAATGACGGCTAAGAGAGGTTGAAGAATAGCGGTGGTGCAATAATGAAGCAACGATTGAAATTTTTATAACATAAGCTAATTGTTTTTAGAAACTCATATTCAAATAGAACTCGTTTTGAGGGAATTAATACTGTAGGGATTATTTTATTGAATCAAGACTTAACCCTAGGATTGAAAATTAAGTGAATTATTTTGTCTAGATTAGACATATAATAATATGGGTATCCTTCATATATTTGATAGATTTGAAGCATTCTACGACATTGAAGTGAAAAAAAGCATGGTGGATTGGCTAGCTTAGCATCTGTTCTTAGATTGAGGTAGGTTATGGTTTATTATGTATGATAAAAAGACTCTTCATAGTGATTGATATTCATTGAGTATTATTATGAAGTTTTTTATGCATTTAATTGTTGTGGTTGAGATGATTGATATGCTCTTTGATTGGTCTGAAATCCCTAGACCATGAAATTCATAATCTTGAACTTATCTTTTCAAAGTAATGCCTCAAATAAAGAAAGCTTGATGAAATATTGTTAATGAAGTGAAAAGCAATGATAAAGAATAATGAATTAAATATAATTGGATCGGGCGTCACATTCTGCCACGATATAATTGGAGTAGGTGTCACGTTCTGACACGATATAATTGGATCATATGCCACATTCTGACACGATATAATTGGATTGGGTGCCACGTTCCTACACGATATAATTAGATCGGGTGTCATGATCCGACAGGAATATTATTGGATTGGGTGTCACGTTTCGACACGAATATTATGGGATCAGGTACCATGTTTCTTGTCACGACCCAAGCCTAGGGCATAGACGTGACACGACAAATGAAAACCCGAAGGGACCCAAAATAGACTCTTAGCATATCAATCACACATCATTAGTAGCGAAAGCAAGGTAAACAACGACAAGAGATATAATATAAAGGGAAACGGGACTAAGGGAAGTTTTTGGTAATCATTAAAACATAAAAGAGTCAAGCTCATAGCATAAGTACATTAAAATATCCAACAACACCTCTAACATAGAATGGAGCAGCGGCTAAGACACTCTCTGGCTCACCCTCAGAAAAATAAGTGTTCAACAAAAAGAAGTCTCAAAATAGCAAAAATAAGGTAGATAGTGTCCTCGGACTTGAGGACTCACCAAGGTTTATCTCCAAAGTATCAACTAGACACGTGGAGGATGATCAAGTGGTGCTCCGGTCCCTACATGGTAATATCATATAGGCGTAGAGCATGCTTCAGTATGTTTGAATGTACTAAATATGTAGGATGTCATACAACAAGACATAAGCCAATATAGTCAAAATGCATAATAATAAGCAATAGATAAGTGTAATCTCAATATGGCATGCATGATCAATACTTGAAGTAAAATATGCTTGTAAATCATTCAACTTGCATAGAACATAATACATTTTTGGGAGGATACCTTAACTGACAAAGATCAAGTAGCTACAACTTGGAACCCAAGGCATGACACTCTCTCCGCAAGGTGGAATCGGTATGACACGTCCCGGCTAGGTGTGACCTACTTGCCAAGGCAAAACATGATAAGATGACTTGATTGATCCACTAGTATAGCAAGGTTAATAATCATAATCCTATGTTGGCACATAGTTTAGAGACAAAAGACTTTATATAAAGACCCCTTGAGTCGAGCCCCCATCTTAAGCCACAATCGGTGCTAAGTCAAATCCCATGGAATACTTGAAATAATCATAACTTATATAACTTGAAGAAACATGGTAAACATAACATAAGTAGCTCTTGAAACATGCTTGAGCTCTAATTGTAACTTGAAACATGAAAGTAGATCATAAACATACATGAACCCTTGCTTTAACATGAATGACTCACAAGAGGTAAAAACCTTGAAATAGGGCGTAGCTTGATACTTATAAAATCATAGATACTTTTCATGAATTCAATACATACTTAAAATCCCTTAATTATCATATAGCCAATTGACTTGTAAAACATGAAATAGATCATCAATAACTTGAGAATCTTTATCAAACACTTGGTGGGTTCATGATACTAGTTCAAAGTCATGCAATTAGAGAGTGAGATAGGGTGAGAAAACTTAATGTAAATCAACCCATCATCAAGTAGTAAAACCCTCATATAGGATACCTTAAAATCCATCATCAAAACTCATAATAGATCATAGTTTCATAGCTCAAAACATGCATAGTCTCAATAGATATAATCAAATCATGGTATGAGCTTGAAATAGATAGTTAGGTATAATCAATCAATATGTCATAAAACCCAAGCATGATTCATGCTCATAATTCATAATAAAAGATACTCAAAGGTAATTCAACTTGAAACATGCAATTTTTATAAAAAAGAAGATTGGGATCCATGGATGAAACCCACATACCTCAAACTTGGGTTTCCTTGAGATGAGCTTGAAGGAAACTTGGTGCTTGAAGTGAATCCGTGAGTTCCAAAGTTAAGCTTGAAATCCTTGAAATTTGAATGAGATATTTGGTTAAGTCTTGTAGAGGTTTTTGAGAGGGTCTTGAGTGATATAGAGTTAAAAAATGGCTAAGTATGTGTATTTTTATGCATAAGTGAGCATGGGGCCATGACTCCAATGCTCTTGGTCGAAATGAAAAAAACTAAGGAAAAAATTGAACTGGTCCGCATTTGGTCTGCGTGCAGACCCATCGCAGAGGAGAAATCAACACTGATCCGCACCCCAAGCGCGTTGCGGCTTGGGCGCAAATAGATACTATTTTACGAAAATGAGCAAAAATTAGTTTTCGCTATGAGTCCTCTGACATCCATGTTATATCGATCTCCCAATTAATTTTTACTCTGATCAAGAATATGAAGTTAGATTTTTGATATCACACACGGATTTTGAGATATATGGATATTACGATTATTGGCATTCCGAAGCACATTTTTGGGGCGCTTTAATATCTCTCCCCTTGAGAACGTTCATCCCCGAATGTCAAAGAAACATGCATAAAAGAAGTAATCATGAAGATTTTAGCTCGACATGAATGCAGCAAATGCATTTAAACATCATTTTCAAAAATTCTCAACATAAGTGTCAAAAATCACCCTAAACTTGTTACCATGAACATGAATGCAAGCAAAATGACATAAGGGCTGAAACTTAAGACTTGAAACCATATATGGGACTTAAATTAGTACCTTCAGCTTTAGTAGAATGGAAGAGATATGGGTATCACTTTCTCATGTTCCCCTTGGCTTAGCATGTGGCATTTTTGACTTGGTGATTCCTCCATATGACCTTGACGGAAGCTACATCGTTGTTCCTCAACCTCTTCACTTGTCTATCTAAAATCTCCACTGGGATCTCCTCATACGTTAAATTATCTTCTACAACACCCACAACCTCTAAGGGCACTATAGTACTTGGGTCCCTACACACTTTCTCAACATGGACACATGGAAGACCGGATGAACCATATTCATCTCCATAGGCAACTCCAACTCATATGCAACCTTACCCACTTTCCTCAAAACTTCATAAGGACCCATTAACATTGGGATTAATTTCCCCTTCTTGCCGAATCGAACCACACCCTTCATGGGTGAGACTTTCAAGTAACCCAATCACCAACTTTAAACTCAAGATCTCTTCCTTCACATAGAAGTAAGACTTTTGACTACTTTGGGTTGTTTTCGATCTTTCCTTTATCTACCTTACCTTCTCCATAGCCTCCATGACTAAATTCAAACCTAGAAAAGCCATCTCCCTCACTTCAAACAACCTAACCGGGGATCTACAATGCCTACCATTTAAAGCTTCAAAGGGAGTCATACCAATGCTTAAGTGGTAGCTATTGTTGTAAGCAAACTCAATGAGTGGAAGATGTTCATCCAAACAATCCTTAAACTCCAAGCACAAGCTCTAAGCATATCCTCAAGAGTTTCAATAGTCGTCTCGGCTTGACCAACCATTTGAGGATGAAAAGTCGTGCTAAGCTTAACCTTGGTACCAAGGCCCCTTTGGAAGGACCTCCAAAAGTGAGACGTGAACTGAGCACCACAATCTGAAATGATAGATAAGGGCTCCCTATGCAATCTAACCAACTCATGAATGTACAACTTGGCATAATCTTTGGCACCATAGGTAGTTTTGACCGTTAGGAAGTAAGCCAACTTTGTCACTCTATCCACAACAACCCAAATAGAGTCAAAATGTTTCCTAGTCTTAGGCAACCCAACCACAAAATCCATGTTGATCTCTTCCCATTTCCAAGTAGGGATCTATATGTCTTGGGTTAGGCCACCCGGCCTTTGATGTTCGGTTTTGACTTGTTGGCAGTTGTGACATCCGAATATGAACTTGGCAATGTCCCTCTTCATACCACCCCACCAATACACCTCCCTCAAGTCTCTATACATCTTTGTAGAACTGGGGTGAATGGCATAGGATGAATTTGGGCCTTCTTCAAGATCAATTCTTTCGAATCATCCATATTTGGTACACACAATCTACCTTGGTACCTAAGGGAACCATCTCGCCCTTGGGAGAAAACCTCCACTTTACCATCTTCACCAAGGCCTTCAACTCTAACAATATGGGGTCAAGATCTTGTTTTGCCTTTACCACCTCAACCAAAGAAGATTTAGAACCATCAATAACCACTACCCCACCATTATCAACTTCATCTAACCTAACCCCCAATCTAGTCAACTGGTGAACCTCTCTAGCCACTTCCTTGCTGCCATCATCAACATGAGCAAGACTATCCATGGACACTCTATTTAGTGCATCGGCCATAACATTAGCTTTGTTGAGGCGATAATGCACACTCATATCACAATCTTCAAGGAGCTCTAACCACCTTCTCTGTCTCAAGTTAAGATCTTTTTGGGTAAATACATAATAGAGACTTTTGTGGTCAATAAACACATCAACATGAACCCCATACAAGTAGTGAAGACAAATTTTTAAAGCATATATCACAACCACTAATTCAAGATCACGGGTGGGATAATTCTTCTCATGCACCTTAACTTGCCTAGAGGCATATGCTATCACCTTACCATTTTGCATCAAAACACACCCCAAACAAATTCTTGAGGCATCACAATATACAACAAATCCTTCCAACCCTTCCGATAGAGCCAAGATAGGAGCAGAGACAAGCTTATCTTTCAACGTATGGAAACTCTTTTCACATTCATCGGTCCACACGGATTTCGCCTTCTTTTGGGTCAACTTTGTCATAAGAGAAGCAATAGAAAAGAAACCATTTACAAACCTTCGGTAATAACTCGCCAAACCCAAAAAACTTCTAATGTCTGATGGAGTCAAAGGTCTAGGCCTATTTCTAATCACCTCCGTCTTCTTAAGATCCACCTTAATGCCCTTACCCGACACCACATGCCCTAGAAAAGCAACCTCTTTCAACCAAAACTCACATTTTTCATATTTTCCATACAACTTATCCTCCCTCAAGATTTGCAACACCACCCTCAAGTGATTCACATATTTCTCCTCACTATGAGAATAAATGAAGATATCATCAATAAACACCACCAAGAATATGTCAAGGTAGGGTTTAAAGACCCTATTAATGAGATCCATAAATATAGTTGGTGTATTAGTCAACCCAAAGGACATAACCACAAACTCAAAGTGCCCATACCTAGTTCAGAAAGCCGTCTTGGGAATATTACACTCCCTCACCTTCACTTGGTGATACCCGGACCAAAGATCAATCTTAGAGAAGTGACTAACCCCTTGAAGTTGATCAAAGAGGTCATTAATTCTTGGTAGAGGGTACTTGTTCATTATGGTGACACTATTAAGTTATTGGTAATCAATGCACATTCTAAGAGAACCATCCCTTTTCTTGACAAATAAGATCGATGCATCCCAAAGTGACTTACTAGGCTTAATGAAATCCTTTTCCAACAAATCCCTGAATTGCTCCTTCAACTCTTTCAACTATGCCGGGGCCATACGGTAAGGGGGAATAGAAATAGGTCGAGTATCGAGAAGGAGGATTATACCAAAGTCTATTCTGCTTTCGGCAGGAACATCAGGAAGCTCATCGGGAAAGACTTCAAGAAACTTATTAACCACCGAACCAACTCAATAGGAAGGACTTTGGACTCCATATCCCTAACCCTCACAAGATGATAGAGACAACCCTTAGAAATCAATATTTGGGATTTAAGACAAGAAATGAATCTACCCTTGACCGCCACATCATGGCTTTCCTACTCAAGGATATGCTCATCAGGAAATTGGAATTTAACCCTACGGGTTCTGCAATCAGTAGAAGTATAATATGCATGCGACTAATCCATCCCAAAAATGATATCAAAATCTACCATATCTAACTCAACAAAATCACAGAGCAAGACTTTATGCGATACGAACATGGGGGTTGACACTTCATAAGGTCCACATAACAATTCGGGACTAACAAGAAGCTTTTTGACAGCAAAAGGAGTAATGAAAGAAAGAGCAGCACCCGGATGAATCGATGCATACACATCAAAGTAAAAAAACCTTTAACATAATAGTGATGACATCGGGCACCTCATCAACCCCTTGTCTCCCTTGAAGAGCATAGAAACTATTTTACTTTGGAGCATCCCTTTGTTGGCCTCGTCTTCCTTTTTTACCCACACTTGCACCTTGGCCTTGTGGACGACCATCTCTACCTTTGTTTTGAGCATGAGGACAATCAATAACCTTGTGACCTGTTTCAACACAACAAAAGTAAGCATTAGAATTCCTCAAACATGGACCACTATTATTCCTTTCACACCTTGGACATCTAGGATGCGTCATTCCTCCATTACCACCTTGGCCTTTAGGTTTGGTCGCCCTATCATTGGCAAACCTCATGTTAGGAGCACTGAAATACCCTTGGCCTTGGAACATGTGACCTTGGGGAAACTTGCCAGCCTTAAAGTCTTGGAAACCACCTTCAAAACAAGCCCTCTTGGACGCACCACTTCTTCTTTTTCTAAGCTTTTCCCCCTCTAGTTGCTCGGTACAAGTCATGAGACGGGGCAAATCCATATCACTCACTAGCATGGGGGTATGAAACTCCTCATTAACAAAGTCAGACACTCCCAACACAAATTTGTTCATCCTTGATCTAGGTTCGGCAAACAATTGTGGAGCATACTTGGAGAGTTTGTTTGAACTTGAGGGCATACTCCCTCACACTCATGGAACCTTGATTAAGGTTCATAAACTCCATCATCTTAGCCTCCCTTAGCTCGACAGGAAAGAAACGATTAAGGAATGCAGCTTTGGACTCTTCCTAAGGGATAGGATTATCATTCCCTGTAAACCAAATTTGAGCCACCCCTTGAGTTTGTAGGCCGCCAACTCCTCCTTTTCCTCCGAATTGACCCCCATGATGGATAGAACTTATACACCTCTTTTATGAACTCTTGGGGATCCGCATCCATTTTGTACACATGAAACTCCAGTGGGTTCATTCTTGTGAAATCCCTCATCCTAGAAGCCGGATAGAAGCATGAGGAGCTTGGGCCCCTTGGTTGATTTGGTTGGTATATCATGAGCCAACATTGCAATAGCATCTCAATACTCATCTTAGCCTACCCCTCTACCTTGAGGAGCTTGAGGGGTCGGTTGCTCCTCAGGTATACGGGCTCTCCTTAAGTCTCTCTCTTAGAATCAGCATGATCTAGAAAAGAAAAGAGCATTCATTAGGGGAAAGCCTTACACTTACATCTAAAGCACGATATAGACCATGGAAGAAGTGAAACATTTCCTAAAAGTACCTCATAGCCTTCCGTTCATAGTTGTGGTTGTAACACTCCAATTCTTTTTTAAGCTAAGACCGAGTTATCCTTTAGATGATATAGGATTTTATTGAGGATTCTTAATTGAGCATATATGTTAAAGTCAATTTCTTAGTATGGGAATAGAATTGGACCTAATATGAGGTCGTAGTTTTAATATATGATTTAATAAAAGTTAGGTAAACCAATGACTTGTAAGTTGTATATACGTGCTATGATCAATTCCTAAGTATTTAAAGTATATTAGGTGTAATTTTTAGAGTGATAAATGGATCTTTTACATCAAGCCAAGTTCAAAGAATTTCTAGCAATTAATTTTTTGTATGAGTTGATAGAAGGATCAATTTCAAATGACTATATCTACTAAAGTATAATGAGTTGGATGACCTAAATATATCAGATGAAAGATATTCGAATTAGCTTTCCAACGCATCTGATTTCATGTTAATCGAAGTTCGAAAAAGAAAGTTATGACCATTTTAGTGGAGAGGTGCAGAGTTGTCCGAAAGTTTGCGCCTAGAGCGCGTCGCGGACCCTCACTGGATGAGTTAATGACGTTTTCCTTTATGATTTGAGGGTATTTTTGTCCTAGAATCTTTGAGGCTTTATTTAAGGTCCTAAAAAATCCCAAAATATCAGTTTTCTTAATCAAAAAGCCTCTCCCTTCTCTCTTAAACATAAACACTCAAGAATCATCAAGATAATAATCAAAGTTAGGATTAGCTTCCAAGATTCCTCCTCAAGGTAAGTTATTCTTCATGCATTTTAATCTAGAAAACCTGAATTTCTTCATCTCTTCATGAAGCTCTAATAAGATTTTAAATCATAACCTAGGGTTTCAAGAAAACAAATTCAAGAATCTCAAGAAAGGATTCCTTGACTCTTCTTCTTCAAGAATTATGGTTCTTTATCAAGAACTCTAAAGTGTATAAGTCAAGAATTCAAGAATCAAAGATAATTCTTTCAATCAATGTCCTTTAAAGTTCTTTCACTTTAAAAGAATTGCGAATATTGAGGATTTTCTCCAAGAAAGAGAAGAGAAGATCGCAAACTTTCCCCAAACTTCAACCAACGCTTTCTCTCTCAATTTTGATCGGATTTGAGCGATTCAAAAGGCTAAATTGTATATTTTTCAGAGGAGAACACCGTGGGAGTTTCATAAATTGATTTTGGTGTGTCGTTTGAGGTAAAATTTATGATCTTTCTACTACATTATTAATATATTTTTAAAACATTAACATGCGATTTCTCCTCATATTAGCTCCATTTTTAAAATGGTTTCACCATTGAATTCCTTATAACTTGGGGAACATTTTCATATATAAATTCTCATATTCCGATGGTATTTTCTGACGATAAAACTTTTGGACCGTTTTATCCTTTTCACCCAAGTTAATTGACTTTAGTGTCGTTAGATTCATTATATAATTATGATGCTATATTTGAATAGATTTCGGTGAATTGGGGTGTCATAGAAAGGGAAAAGCTTTGGAATTGATGTGATTCGAGACTTTATGTAAGGCAAGTGAATTTGTTAACTTTTATTAAGTATATAGAATCTTGTGCTTCTTGTGTGAGGTGTTGAGAATAATTTATGTAGGCTTTGATTGAAATATTTTGAATTGGGTAATTATTTTATGTTGATATTTGACTTGTCTTGGTGGGATAAGACGCGTGCCATCACGCCCATTTTTGGGTCGTGATAGTGGCGCACTTCACAACCATGAATAAGACTCTAATCGACATGGTGTGTTGGATTTTGAGGACCATTAACAACCTAGTGTGCTGATACCAAGTTTGTCACAACTCAAGCCTAGGGCCTAGACGTGACATGACGAATGAGAACCCGAAGAGACCTAAACAAGCCTCTTAGCATATCAATCACACATACTTGGTGGTGGAAGCAAGGTAAACAATGACAAGAGATATAATAAATAGGGAAGCAGGACTAGGAGAAGTCTTTGATAATCATTAAAGCATAAAAGAATCAAGCTCATAGAATAAGTACATCAAAATATCCAACAATACCTCTACATAGATTGGAGTAGGGTCTAAGACCACTCGAGGCTCACCCTTATAATAACAAGTGTCCAACATAAAGAAGTCTCAAAATAGCAAGAATAAGGTAGATAATGTCCTCAGACTTGAGGACTCACCAAGGCTTATCTCCAAAGTATCAATTAGCCACATAGAGGATGATCAGGTGGTGCTCTGGTCCCTATATGATAATATTATGTAGGCATAGAGTATTCGTTAGTACATTTGAATATACTAAGTATGTAGGATGCAATGCAACAAGATATAAGCCAATATAATAGAAATGCATAAGAATGAGCAATAGATAAGTGTAATCTCAGTATGGCATGCATGATCAATACTTGAAGTAATACATGTTTGTAAATCATTCAACTTGCATAGGGAGGACGGAGATCATGTAAGGTATACTAATGCTTCCTCCCCAAATTCTACTACATGATATCCACATCTGTACATATTATTAGTGAAAATATTGTTTGAAAGTGCGATGTACTCATATGTATTTTCTTTCTTACCAAGTATAATAGGTAGCATATGAGAATGACGGCTAAGAGGGGTTGAAGAACAATGGTGGTGCAATAATGAAGCAACGAATTGAAATTTTTATAACATAAGTTGACTGTTTTTAGAAACTCATATTCAAACAGAACCCATTTTGAGGGAATCAATATTGGAGGGATTATTTTATTGAATGAAGACTTAACCTAGTTTTGAAAATTAGGTGAGTTGTTTTGTCTAGATTAGACATATAGTGATATGGGTATCCTTGGATTTGTTTTCTCATGGAGATCATATATTTCATAGATTTGAAGCATTCTGAGATATTGAAGTAAAGAAAATATGGTGGATTAGCTCGCTTGGCATCAGTTCTTTGATTAAAGTAGGCTATGGTTTATTATATACGATAGTGTAACACCCTAAAATTTTTTTTTAAGCTAAGATCGAGTTATCCTTCATATGATATAGTATTTTAATTGAGGATTCTTATTCAGCATAGATGTTAAAGTCAATTTCTTAGTATGGGAGTAGAATTGGAGCCCGTATGAGGTCGTGGTTCTAATGTATGACTTTATAGAAGTTAGGTGAACCAATGACTTGTAAGTTGTATATACATGCTAGGATCAATTCCTAAGTATTTAAAGTATATCATGTGTGATGTAGAGTCATAAGGGATCTTTTACATCAAGACAAGTTGAAAGAATTTCTAGCAACTAAGTTTTCGTATGAGTCGATAGAAGGGTCAACTTCAAATGATCATATCTCCTAAAGCACAACGAGTTAGATGACCCATAATATATCAAATCAAAGATATTTGAATTAGATTTTCAACTGATCTAAGTTCTCTTTAATCAAAGTTCGGAGTAGAAAGTTATGACCATTTTAGTGAAGGGAGTGCAGAGTTGTCCGAAGGTCCGTGCCCGGAGCGCGTCGCGAAATCGATACGGACCCTCACTGGATGAGATAATGACGTTTTCTCTTTATAAATTGAGTGTACATTTCTTCTAACACCTTTAGGAGTCTATTTATGCTCCCCAAAACATATAAAACATCAGTTTTCATAATCAAAAACCCTCTCCATCACTCTTAAATATGAACGTTCAAAAATCATCAAGAAAGTCATCAAGTTAGGATTTGCTTTCAAGATTCATCCTCAAGGTAAGTTAATCTTCATAAATTTCAATCTATCCAACCCGAGTTTCTTCATCTATTCATGAAGCTCTAATAGGATTTTAAATCATAACCTAGGGTTTCAAGAAAATAAATTCAAGAATC
>JAOTQR010009350.1:5226-16758 GCA_025774065.1 Solanum ossicruentum
GTGGGGGTTCATGTGTGGTATGCCTTGGCCTTAAACCCCACATTAAAGCTAATACTGTACACACAAGGCCAAGGGCCACCTCAATGCACCTCTACACAACCCGTATACCTTTATACGGCCCATTGAGGTCTCCCTAAAGCGTCATCTTGGTCCAAAACTTTCTAGAACAAAATTTCCTATCTCCATTAAGGTCATGCAAACTTTGTGTCCTTATATCATCTCCCCCTTGGGAACATTCGTCCTTGAATGTTCTAGAACAAGGCTTGACTTAGAACATGAAATATCACAACATAAGATACAATGCATATTTCGTCACTTGAAAATTATAAAGTCATAAAAACTCATATCAAAATGTATTCAAATCATTCAAAACATCTTAGAAATCAATTTCATGCACATGTATGTCATGCCATGAACGACAAGAGTGAAAGAATTGGGACTGCTAGAAATAGGAAGAACCTAATGCCTTAGGCTTGAATAGACTGGAAAAGATGGGGATATCCTTTCATCATATCCAACTCTGCCTCCCATGTAGCACTATCTACATGTTGATTTCTCTGAAGTACCTTAAGCGAAGCCACATTCTTGTTGCATAGCCGCTTTACTTGCTTATCCAAATCTCAATTGGAACTTCCTGATAAGACAAGTTCTCCTCAACCTTAATACCTTCCAAAGGCACAATGTTACTAGGATCACCAATAACTTCCTTAACATATACACGTGAAAAATTGGGTGAATAGAACTCAATCCGGAGGCAAATCCAATCTATAAGCCATATTCCTAATCCGCTCAATAATCTCATAAGGAACTATATACTGGGGACTTAGATTATCCTTCTTTCCAAAATGAATTACTCCTTTTATAGGTTAGACTTTCACATACACCCAATCACTAACAAGAAACTCAAGATCCCTTTTCCCAACGTATGAATATGACTTTTGGAGACTTTGGGCCATCTTCAACTTCTCCCTAATCAACTTCACCTTCTCCATAGCTTCCAATACAAAATCCGGACCAATCAAAGCCATCTCTCCCAACTCAAACCACCCCATCAGAGATCTACATCTCCTACCATAACAAGATTCAAATGGTTCTGTTCAAATGCTAGCATAAAAGCTAAACTCAATGAGTGGAAGATGATCATCCTGATTACCCTAGAATTCCATCACACAAGCCCTCAACATGTCCTCCAAAGTTTATATTGTTCTCATGGCTTGTCTATCAATTTGATGATGAAAAACGATACTGTAAGGACAATGATCTTGTATGACCTCACTGGAGCTTGGAAATTTTTTTCTAGAAAGTTTTAGACCAAGGTGACACGCCATGGAAGCCCTCATGGTCCATGTGAGGCTATACATACCATATGGAGCTTCCTTGGAGTGACCCTTGGTCTTGTGTAGGGTGCTATAGCTTTAAAGTAGAGTTTTAGGCTAAGGCAGGTAACATATGGACCCCACATGGGCCATGTGAAACTTTACGGACCATGTAGAGGGTTGCGTGGTGGCCTTAGCCTTGCAATTCCACAGTTTTGGAACCAAGTGAAGGGGATGGCCAAGTACGGTTCGTATGGGGCGCTACGGCCCGTATACTTCCCCATGTGGCTTTCAGAATGAAAATTTTCTATATAATGGATCACCATCTCGGGACATTGTTGTGAAGAATTTTCTATGTGAAGGGGTAAGGAGGAGTACAAAGTCCGTATAGCTTTGCACGGGCCATGAGACCAACCGTTTGGGGTGCTCCATCGAATTTTCTAAGTATGGCATTATCAAGCTCAAGCTAATTTCACTTTCAAGCCTTCAATTCAAGCTTATTTTTGTTATTTAGGGCCATCATGGGTCTCCTACATCAAGCCAAGTTCAAAGTAATTCCATTAGCTAAACTTTTCACAAGAATTGATCGAAGAGTCAATTTTATATGGTCATATCTCTTAGCGCAAAATGAACTGGAAAACCCACGACCTATCAAATTGAAACTCTTTGAATTAGCTTTTCAATGCTCCCAATTTCACCTCATTCTTTGTTCGGATCAAGAATTTTTTATTATGTCCCATTTTGTAAAGCCCATCTATGTAGTATTTTTTGAGATTTGGCCAAGTGTAGTACTATGGGAGGGTTTTATGGTCCGTGAAACCTTGTACGGATTGTGAGACCTCCTCATGGGATGTCACGACCCAAGCCTAGGGCCTAGACTAACACGACGAATGGAGAACCCGAAGGAACCCCAAACAAGCCACTTAGCATATTAACCACACATCCTTGGTCGCAAAAGCAAAATATCAACAACAAGAGACATAAATAAGGGAAGTAGGACTAAGGGAAGTCTTGATATATATATATATATAAAGCATAAAAGAGTCGAAGCTCAAAGCATAAGTACATCAATTGATCTAATATCACCTCTAAACATAGATTTGAGCGGGGCCCAAGATACTCTCCGGGCTCATCCTTAATAAGTGATTGAGGCTAGTCACCCCCTAAATAAGGTGATTAGGCATGCCACTCCCAACAAGGTGTGGTCAACTTGCAACACCATAGATACCTTTCGTGAATTCAAGACATATATCCATTCATTTAATCATCATAAAGTCAATTGGCTTGTAAACCATGCAATAGATTACCAACAACTCAAGAATCCTTGTCAAGACATTTTATCGAACACTTGGCAAGTGTATAATGCTAGTTCAAAATCATGCAATTCAAGAGTGAAGTAATATGGAAAAACTCAATGTAAATCAACCCACCAACACATAGTAAAACCCTCATGTAAGATACCTTGAAATCCCTCATCAAATCTCATAATAGATCATAGTTTCATAGGTCAAAACATGCATAGTCAATCAACATTTCATAAAACCCCAACAAGGTTTATATTCAAAATTCATAATAAGAGATACCCATAGATAATACAATTTGAAAACATGCAATTTTCATATAAAGAAAGGTTGGGCACCATGGGTGAAAGGACCCAATGGTTGAAACCCACATACCTCAAACTTGGGTTTTCTTGATGTAGTCTTGAAGGGGACTTGAAGCTTGAATAGAGTTCTTGAAATACGAAACTAAGCTTGAGACACTTGAATTTTGATGAAATATTTGGTTAAGTGTTAGAGAGGGTTTTGAGTGACATAGAGTTGAAAAATGACTAAGTATAAATGATTTTATGTATAAGTGGGAATGGGACTATGACACCAAGGCCTTTGGGTCGAAATTGAATTGCAGGGAAAAATTAACATTAATTCGCACCCCTGGCGCATTGCGACAAGGGCGCGGATCAGCACTTGAATTCATATTTTTTGAAAATTATTTTTTTTTCTATGGGTCCTCTAAAATCGGGGTTATACCCATTTCCGACTCAATTTTGTCCCTTGATCGTGAATATAAAGTTGAATTTTTGATATCATGCATGGATTTTGAGATATATAGAAATTACGATTATGGACATTTTCGAAGTATATTTTTGGGGTCTTTTTGAGGCGTTTCAATATCTCCTCCTTGGGAACATTCATCCCCGAATGTTAAAGAAATGTATAGAGAGAAATAATCATGATGATTTCAGCTTGACATGAATGCAACAAATGCATTAAACATCATTTTAACAATCTCAACATGAATGTCAAAATCACCTTAAACATGTCAACATAAACATGACCGAATGCAAAATGATATAAGGGTTGAAAGTTAAGACTTAAAATCATGTAGGGGACTTAAATTAGTACCTTAGGCTTGAATAAAGTGGAAGAGATGTGGATATCGTTTTTTCATGTCCGCCTCAGCTTCCTATATTGTACCTTCAACCTATTGGTTTCTCCTAAGAACCTTGGTTGAAACTACATACTTGTTTCTTAACCTCTTCACTTGTCTATCCAAAATTTCTATCGGAACCCCCTCATAAGTCAAATTATCTTCTACAGCACCCACAACATCCAAGGGCACTATAGCACTTGGGTCACCTACACACTTTCTCAACATGGACGCATGGAAGACTGAATGAACCATGCCCATCTCCATATGCAACTCCAAATCATATGCAACCTTACCAATCCTCCTCAAAACACTATAAGGACCCACAAACTTCGGGCTCAGTTTACCCTTAGCTTCTTGCCAAACCTTGGGCTCAATTTACCCTTCTTGCCAAATTGAACTACTCCCTTCATGGCGCAATTTACTCTTCTTGCTAAGCCTACGACGAACCCGAAGAAACCCCAAATAAGCCTCTTAGCATATCAATCACACATCCTTGGTCGCGGAAGCAAAATATCAATAACAAGAGACATAAATAAGGAAAGCGGGACTATGAAAAGTTTGATATTTATAAAGCATAAAAGAGTCAAAGCTCAAAGATAAGCACATCAATTGTTCCAACAATACCTCTAAACATAGATTGGAGCAGGGGTCAAGACACTCTCCATGCTCACCCTCATAGTATCAAAAGTTCAACTTAAGGAATTAACAAAAGGCAAGGGTAACATAGATAGTTTCCTCGGACTTGAGGACTCATGAAAGCGTATCTTCCAAAGCACCAAACTAGCCACGTGGAGGATGATCGGGAGGTGCTCCGGTTCTTATATGGTAACATCATGTAGGCATAGAGTATGCATTAGTACGTTTGAATGTACTAAGTATGTAGGATGCAATGCAACAAGACATAAGAAGCATAGTCAAAATGCATAATCATAAGCAATGGATAAGTATAATATCAATATGAAATGCATGATCAATGTTTGAGGTAAAACATGCTTGTAATTCATATAACTTGCAAATACGAATTACATGTGTAGGAAGAGACCATATCAACATAGCCCAAGCATATTATTACTTGAACTCCAAGGCATGCCACCCTCTTAGAAGGTGATTGAGATACCTACCCCTCAACGTGGTAATACGGGCATGCCACCCCCCGACAAGGTGATTGAGGTACATACCCCTCAACGTTGTAGTACGGGCATGTCACCCCCCGACAGGGTGATGAGGTACATACTCCTCAACGTGGTAGCACAAGCTATCACCCCCTAAGAAGGTGTGGTCAACTTGCATAACCATAGATACTTTTCATGAATTCAACACATATATACATTCCCTTAATCATCATAAAGTCACTTGGCTTGTAAACCATGCAATAGATCTTCAACAACTCAAGAATCCTTGTCAAGACATTTTATCATACACTTGGCGGGTGTATAATGCTAGTTCAAAATCATGCAATTCAAGAGTGAAATAATATTATAAACTCAACGCTAATCAACCTAACAACACATAGTAAAACCCTCACGTAAAATACCTTAAAACCCCTCATCAAATCTCATAATGGATCATAGTTTCATAGTTTAAAACATGCATAGTCAATCAACATTTCATAAAACCACAACAAAGTTTATATTCAAAATTCATAATAAGAGATTGTGACACCCCATAACTCCATGCTCTTATGTATCCATCTTTCAAGCCTCATTTGGTTAGGTTGGGAGTGTATTAAGGTCATGGGAGACTGATGAGTTCAAGACCTTCCTTATGAATTGAGTTTTGGGTGTTGGTTTGTGCCAAGGTTAATTTTAAATGAGCATAACTTTTATCATACAAAAAATTGGATTACCCACAACATGTCAAATGAAAGCCCTTTGAGTTAGCTTTCCAAGGCAGTTGGTTTCACCTCATTCTGAGGTCGGATGAAGGAGTTATGATCGTTTTCGTGAGGCCCTCCCGTCACTACTAGAAATTTGATCTATTACAATGGTTCAGTTACCATTGCTATAGACCACAAAACCGTTGCCAAAGACCTATGGCCACAATTAGGTGGCCACCACAACAGATTGCGTAGCAATAGATCTATTGTCACCGTCTATTGCAACAGTTGCCATAATCGTCGCAATAAAGGTATATATTGGGACGATTTTTACTATAATTAAATGCCTATGACTAGGACTATATTTGTATGGGTAAGAACCATTGCAACAGAGTTTATACTTCTCTCTCTCTCTTCCTCTTATCTATCTTTTTTTGAAACTTTTTACAAGTTCAACGAGATAAAGAACGGAGTATAGGTCCGGGGCCATAAAGATTAGCATTTTTTCCGTTCTCTCTCCGAGCCTATGATTAGGACTATATTGGTATGGGTAAGAACCATTGCAACAGAGTTTATACGTACGGTTGTTTTAATTGTCATAATAGATATCCCTATTGCTACAGTTTTTGATATAAGAAATTAGCGATGGTCTATACTATATTGGCACAATTAAAAACCATTGCAATAAAGTTTATAAACACAGTTGTAACCGTTGCACTAGAATCTATAAACTCAATTGCATTAATCATTGCCATAGATACTTTTATTGCGACCATTTTGGATAATGCTCTTTCTATTGAGTTATGACAATAATTTTATAATAGAAAATGCAAAAATTGATCAAGAAAATATTTTTTCATTACTAAAGTAAAAATTCAAGATCGATCCATAGCTTTGGTAATATGACGATAAAGCAAAATATATAAGTATGGTTTAACTATTACAAAAAGATGAAAGTACGTGCACCACATTATTTTCAATCTTCAGAAATAAAGGAGTTTTGGAACACAAGCGAGAACCAAAACCAGAAATCAACAACAGCAGCAATTCAATTCCTAGGTGAAGTCATCAGTATCACTTTCATCCCCTTCTTCAGTTCCATCACCGATATACAACAAATGAAAATACAAACAACTTAGTAACTTTTTTTAGCAAAAGCTTAGTTGATCATCTTCAATAACTAATAATGTAAGACAAGTTCTATATGACACGATGTAACAAACATCAACCATTGTACAAGTACAACCCTACAATAGATTAAGGCCACAATTTTGTTCATTCTTCACGCTATCAGAGATGGATCTCACAACACTCTTATTGCTGTTTTATGCAGACTAGGGATGACCAGAAAGGCAATGTCAGTACTAAAAAATATGAGGGGATTTGCAGCAAATACTACCACTTATAATGCCTTCATACGAAACAGATTTTTGCAACAGATTCTGAGATGCTGCAAAAGTTTCCAATTTCGAAAGGTTTTTGCAACGTATTCTAAGATGCTGGCTATACCATAGGTATAAGCTAATCAATAATAAGATAAATACGAAACAGATTTGATCACTAAAGAATATAAACATGTTGAGTTATATTCCTGAGCATGTTGAATATAAACATGTTGTGCCACACAGTTTCTACAACATTTGTCCATACTGGTATTTTCAGAAAATGAATCAAAACAACTAGAAAAAAGAGAAGAATTTGCGATATCATTGCAGAGAAACTACTGTATGTTAAACTTCACAAAGTAAAATCTGAAAGGGATCCAATTACTATCAGTGGTATTCTTTGTACTTTGAACAAACAACCAGTTACTTGGTTGTGGATTTTCTAGACCAATATAATACCAGACGCCATAAGATCTTTGCCCCGACTAGTTTATCTGTAAGAATTCTATGGTGTTCTTCGTACTTTGAACACACAACCAGTACATGACATATCTTACAAGAATATCTTACAAGAATGCAAAAAGGTTACTCATGTATTTGGTGTAAAATATCTGAACTAAATAGATACATAAATGATGGCTCAGGTGACTGGAAAGAGGTGTTTTATCATACATAAGACTTGATTTCTAGGCTATAAGCATTTCTCAACGATGGTGACCGGAAAGAGGTGTTTTATGTCAAGGCAATAAGCAATTCTCAATAATTGTGTGTGATAACGTTGGTAGTACAACTACAACTACTTGTCAAGAGATTTTGCTGAAGTGCCCGTCAATGGTCCAAACAAACAGAACATAGAGTCGCAGTAGGTAAAGAAATAATGTTCCGAGAAGAAGAGGAAGAAGAAGAAAGTAGAAGAAGAGGAGGAGGAATAAGAGGAGGAAGTAGAAAATGAAGAAGAGGAAGATGAAGAAGAGGAAGAAGAAGAAGAGGAGAAAGCAGAAGAAGAAGAGGGGGAGGAAGAAGAGGTAGGAAGCAGAACAGGAAGAAGAGGAAGAAGAAGAAGAGGAAGAAGAGGGAGGAAGCAGAACAGGAAGAGTAAGTAGAAGAGGAAGAAGAAGAGAAAAAGGAAAAGGAAGAGGAAGAGGAAGAGGAAGAAGAAGTAGCAGCAGAAGAAGAGGAGGAAGAAGCAGAGGCGGAGGAAAAAGAGGAAGAAGAGGAGGAAGAAAAAGAAGCAGCAGCAGATGAAGAAGAAGAAGTAGAAGAAGCGGCAGAAGAAGCGATAGAAGAAGCGGCAGAAGAGGAGGAAGAAGAGGAAGAAAAAGAAGAAGATCGAAGAGGAAGAAGAAACAGTCAAAACAAAACATTAGTAACACTAACCTTGTTCAGCCGCTTGTGCAGAAGCAACTTCTCTTTGTGATGGAACAAAAGTAGCTGCTAATATGTTAGAGTCACTTAATCCTGCATGCGGAAGTTGTGCAATCACATTGGCATTAACTTCTTGGCTCATGGTTCTCGTTTGTTCCTCCATCTGTTTCTCCATTTTTTGTATCCATTCTTCCATTTGTTGCATTACACCATTATTCACATTTAGAGTTGGTTCAGAACTACCATCTTTTTCAAAGTAATCTTTGTAACCCCCATTCCATAAAGTCTTGGACATCTAGGGTGTTCAGGACCCATGACGGCTAAAAATGAATCAACAGACTGGCCATATGAGCTCATTTGTGTTTCATGTTCCTCCATTTCAGCCTATATAAAGCATATCCAACAATCAGAGTCTTGCATATAATTCTAAATAAATAATTAATCTCATTATAAATCTATTGATGTACAGTACTCATACAATTTTACTAGTAGTGTTTTCATAAGTGGCCTTGTACACACGATTAGGATTCCTCGTTCTTGTGACCACAAAAAACTCCTTAGATAATACAATTTCCTTATCTTTTTCGTAATCACAAGAAAATTGATATAAGAAATTGCTTAAATAATAGATTAAGACTAGATACTAAATAAGAAAACACACCAATCTATTACTAATTATAGCAAAACTCTTTTTGCCGGCATTGTGTGGATTCAACAGCTTTTTTCGATTCTTAGTATTTGTTTCCAACATCTTCTGCAAATAAATGAATCAATAATGTTAGCTAAGTCAAATGAATGGCATATAATATACTACAAAAGATAGTTTTTCCTAGATATGGAGTATTTGAAATGACCCCAAAAAGTGCCCGAAAATGTGCTTCAAAAGTGTCCGAAATCATCATTTTCATATATCTCAAATTTCGTGTGTGATATCAAAAATCCGACGTCATATTCTTGTTCAGGTGATCAAATTGAGTGGAAAATGGGTCTAACCCTGATTTAAGAGCTACCATAGTAAAATTTGATAATCGCAAAAATGCGATTTCCAGTGTGCATTCGCGCCCCTAGTGCGACACGCCAAGGGAGCGCCACAGTGTTATTTTTGGGCAGTTTTTCAAATCCGATCCAAGGCTTTTGAGTCTTAGGCCTAAGTGTTCCCAAACGTGAAAATACCTATACTTAGCCATTTTTCACCCTCATATCATTCAAAACATTCCCAACACTCATTCAAACACTTAGCCAATATTTTACTCCTAAACTCAAGTCTCAAAACTCATCCAGATTTAAAGGTTCTCTTTCAAGCCCATCTCCAATCGTCATCAAGTTCATCTCCAAAGCTAAGGTATGTGGGTTTGTTAATGGGTTCCTTACACCCATGATGCCCAAGCTTTCATTTTTTTAAAACTTGCATGGTTTAAAGTTGATTTACTCATGGATCTTATTCATTATGAAATTCACTGCACACTATAATGGGATTTATGAAATTGTGACTGTTTTACTATATTTTGGGCTATGAATCTAATATCTATTCTGAGATTCGATGAAGGATTTTGATATATAATGCTTGAGAGTGTTACCAAGTATCTATTGATGGTTTACATTGGTTTTTATAGCATGATAACACTCTTGAATTGCATGGTTTTACACTAGCACTACACACTCGCCAAGTGTTTGATAAAATGTCCAGATTGTGATTTCTTGAGGAATTGAAAGTCTAATGCATGTCTTATGAGTTGAATGACTATATGATGATGAGATGAATATATGCATATGGTATTATCTAAATAGTGTTGTAAGTTTACCAAGCCTAGCTCAGGGGGTTGTAGGCCCGAGTAATTGCAACGAGGGGTTGGTACCTTGGTCCCTAGCTCGGGGGTTGGCAGGCCTGGGTAACCATATTGAGGGGTTGGCACCTCATTAACCACATCGAGGTGTTTGTACCTTGGTCCCTAGCTCGGGGGGTGGTAGGCCGGGTAATCATATTGAGGGGTTGGTACCTCATTAACCACATCAAGGGGTTTGTACCTTGGTCCCTAGCTCGGAGGGTAGTAGGACCGGGTAACCATATTGAGGGGTTGCTACCTCATTAACCACATCGAGGGGTTTGTACCTTGGTCCCTAGCTTGGGGGGTGGTAGGCCCAAGTAACCATATTGAGGGGTTGGTACCTCATCAACCATTTTGAGGGGCTTGTACCTCATTCGCCTCTCCAAGGAGGTGGTAGGCCTTGGATATTCTACATTGATGGTCACTTGCTACATATGTATTACGTTCCATATAAGCATGACTTTGCTTCAAGCATCATTCACACATTCCATCTTACTATTATGCTATCTATTGAGTATTATAATACATTTTGCCTATGATGTCTATCAATTATTGCATTGCATCCTACATACTTAGTACTTTCAAACGTACGAATGCAGACTCTATGCCTACACGATGTCACTATGTAGGAACAGAAGCACCGCTTAATCATTCTCTCCTCCACGTGGCTAGTTCGATTGTCTCTCAAGCTTGTTGGTGAGTCCTCTATTTCGGGGATGTTTCTTATGATCTCTTGCTATGTACAAAGACTATCTTTCTTTTGTTTATGTATTGACTATGAGGGTGAGCCCGGTTGCTTATCGTGGCCCCCGCTCTTATCTATGTATATGCTAAGAGCCTTAACTCTATTCTCCTTGACGTCTATGATATGAAAGAGTTCCCTTTCCCTTGGTTGTCCCAATTTATTATCTCTTAATGATTGTTTTATTGATTCCGTGACAAGGATGTGTAATGATATTCTGAGAGGCTTGCTTGGGGTCCCTTCAGGTTCCTCTTGAGCCATGTCACGTCTAGGCCCTAGGCTTGGATCGTGACAAACTTGGTATCAGAGCACTAGGTTGTTAGATCCTCGGAGTCCAACACACTGCGTCGATTAGAGTCTTGTTATGGTTGTGTTGTGCACTGCAACTATGGGCTAGAAGCTATGAGGCGTTTAGGAAATATTTCCCTTCTTCTTACTCTATGTCGTGCTATAGAAGTTGAAGTAAGGTTTTTCCCCCTAACGATTGTTCTTTGCTATGCTAGATCATGCCTAACATGAGAGTGAGAAGAGCCCGCACACTCGAGGAGCAACCGACTAATGGGAAGCTTCAGGATGCTCTCACTTTGCTTGCACAAGTTGTGGCTAATCAAGCGAACCAAGGGGCCCAAGCCCCTCATTCTCCTACACC
>JAOTQR010009361.1:0-18248 GCA_025774065.1 Solanum ossicruentum
CCCCCCCCCCCCCCCCCCCCCGCGCTGCCAATACAATTTTTTTTTTTTTTTAAAATTCAAACTTTAAAAATTTTAATTGTTTTACTCCTCGCTGCCTCCATCCCCACCCCCCCAAAAAGGAATTTAAATATTTATTTTTAAAAGATATTTCAAATTATGAAAATATTTTCATGTCAGAAATTTTTTTCGTATAAATTTTTTTCTATTTTCTAGCCAACCATAGAAGCTTTTTTCTAGAAATATATTTTTATTTATTAACCAAATAAGAAATATTTTTCGAAAAATATTTTTACTCACCAACTAAACATGAAAAAATAAGTTAAAAATTAACTCATTTTTCAGAAAAAACTTTTTTCAGGAAAACATTTTCCTCCATACCAAACACATCCTATATCATCTTGGATTTTTCGACTTTCGAAGGTAGTGATTGGACAAGCCTTGCAGACATTTCATAGTTTTGGTAATCCTGCAATTGGAATATAATCTATTAATTAAAGAACAATAATAAAGGTTTGTTATTAGGGGTAAAAACTAGAGGAGACAGTAAACACACAAATTTTATCGGATTAAATTCATACAAAATTTGAATGGAATAATTAACTTTAGCTTCACAAATAAATTAGTCAATTTTATGAGAAACTTATATGAATATGTTAATTAAGAAAATATTCACCATCTATAACAAAAACATTTTTTGTTGTTGAATACTTGTGATATTGTCAAAAGAAAAAAAACACTTGTGATATATTTGTAATACAATTTTTGTCACAACTTGCGCTTACGCCCTACTCGTAATATGGTGCTCAAAATTATGAGGAACCCCAAACTAATCACACAACAGACATAAGCATAATGAAGATGTAAAAATTTATAATGGGAAATAGAACAAGATATAGTCTAAAAAAGTGGATAGTATAAGATGTGAAAATAAGTTTGAAGCGATAACAAAGACTCCATATCAAACATCTATCCAAAAGCCTCTGACATAAATAGGTGACTTGGACAGGCCGTAAGCCGTAGCTCATAAGTACTCTACAATAGTAATGAAAGAAAGTGTGAATATAAGAGCATGAAGTATGTCCTCGGAACATAAGGATTCACTTACTTGAACCCGATTAGTTGTTACTAGCCATGAGCAGGATAAGATGAACATCAACACCTATATTATAAAATGAAATAGGTAAAAGTATGTGGTCAATACGTTGCAATGTATCGAGTATGTGAGCAAAGAAATTGATGAAAGTCATAATGTGCAATTAACCAAGTTAGAAAACGTGAGAAGCATTTTCATGGAAGCATGATAGTAAAACCTGAATGAGGTTAATGTAATGTAAGAATCATAATGGACACCTTAAAGGAGCGTAAGTAAATTACGTAGTGGGGTAAGGCGAGTTTAGAACTAAGCAAGGTGGGATGGATGCGCACGTGTTGAAGTAACTATTTTTAAAATTAATGTGGGACGGGACAAGTTACGGATTTAAAGAACCACATAGGAACTCGAAGAAAATTAAATCTTTGTAAAAAATAAAAATAAAAAATAAAAACGTTTTATATGCGACATTGACTTTATTTTTAATTTATTTTCTAAACATTAAATTAGATACGTCCGATAACATTGACTTTATTTTTAATTTATTTTCTAAACTTTAAATTAGACACATTCGATAAAATATTAGTTGTTGAATGTTGATTCGAAACTTTTAATTAGTGATTAAGAAATAATTAAATATTGACTAGAAACAATTAATTAGTTGTTGAGATGTTAATTACCGAAAAATAAAAATAATTATAATTTTTTATTTTTCATACTAAATTCAATTAATAACGGGAAAAAACATAAAGTCACACCTAAAGTTGTACTGAAAAGCAAAATTCACGCTTCAACTATTGGGACGACCTATTACACACCCATAGTACTAATAGGTGAATTATTTTCCCCCTTCCTAATCCTAAACCCAACATAAAGGGATTTAGTGATTGTCACTCGCCCTCTACGGTTGCCATGTATTAGAAATAGCCCGACTCAATTCATTTCACTTTGAACCGGTTCATTTATCCAAAATTCATTCATTTCACCCATAACCCATTCATTTGACCTACTCGTTCAACTTTAAAAGAACACCAAATGGTACTCGAAGAAATTGCCACAGATTTCTTCTATTTTATTGTGTTTTTTAATTCATTTTGGCAAAAATTTGATGATTCCATTCAACAAATTCATCGTTTGGAGCATCTGTTGTGTCTTCTTCTTCGTTGCTAAAAGGTCAGTTCACTTTCTGTATTACATAGGCTAGGGTTTTTGAGTCTTATGCAGCTATCTTAGGTGTATTTACACTTCAAATTATCCAAAATTAACCATGTATAGAGCTTAGTCAGAGGATAAATCCATAGAGTGTAGGTGGCTTTAGTGTAATTCATCTTATTTTGCTAATCTTGGGTCAAGTGCGCTTGTGAGTTGTGTTGCTGCAGGTTTTTGAGCAGATTATGCATGTTCGGGTTCACATTTGGAGATTGATAAAGGACACAACTACATAATGAAGTAAAGAAATCAGTAAGTCCAACAAAAGTATCTGTATCTGCATCGCGGACATGTGCAAGAAGTTGTGTAAGCTGAAAAGATGGAGAAAAAGCACGAAGCATGAAAATAGTCTAAGTACGCATCGTGGACTTGTAGAACAAATAGAGAATTTGACCCAGTCATTATTAAATGCATAAGTACACTAAAATTAGCTTAGTTCGCATCGTGGACTTTGAAGATGCAAAAGAAAAATCAAGAAATGGGATTTTTAGGTTTATATTCAGTTAAGAGCATTAATTTCATCATATGGTTTTTGAGAGAAAAAAGAGATACGACTGAGAACTACATTCTAGGGTTAATTTGGTTGGTTTTTCATCTTAGATTTTCATTCTTGAATTTTGATTAGCATTTTTATGTGTTTTGAAACAATTATGAGTGGCTAATCTTCCCATATTCTGGGATTGTAGCCATCGACAATGTCTTAGTTCTTGATATTTGCAATTTATGAATGAGTTTCCACTTAAATATTTGTATATCTCTTTTATCCATGTTCATATTCTGGCCAACTATAGGGTAAACTTATTGTTTATTATGAATTCGACAGATGTTGGGTGAATAGAACACAGAGTATAGGGAGCTTGTTCATCTAGAAAACTAGGTTGATTCGTGTATGGGAGACCTGTGACAACTACCCATACACCTAGCTTGATTCAAATACAAAAAGATAATATTAAAGTATTCTCATTGATCATGTCTATCCTCGCTCAACGATGTAGTTAGGCTGCCAATGAGGGTAGGCCAGTAGAGGTATATAGCCCTGCTTGGGTATTTTCAACCCTGTGAATCAGTAATTAGGAAACCCAAACATAAGTGCAAGTATTAAGTCTAGGATATGTGTTGAAACGGTTACAATCCCAAAATCTTTCTTACACTGATACTTCCCTCAGGATTAGTTGATAATAGTAGTTTTAATTACTTATTTTAGCCTTAACTTACACTTTTCATCATTTCCTAAGAAAACACACTCAGCAGAACCATCCTTGATTGATAATTGAAATTTAATTTAAGTCTCTAGGGTTCGACATTCGACTCCTAATAAGGCCCACTAAATTATTAAGTTTGACCACGTACACTTGCGTATGCTAGGGAAGCAGTAATTTTTTGGCTCCATTGACGGGGACTTACAATTAGAAGTTAGTTAATTTTTAAAAGGTATTGTGTTTGTTGTATTCACTACGCTTGATCTTAGTCATGCTTTGTTTGCAACTATTCAGTTGGCTATACTAGAGGAACCAGACTCTTTCTTTTGACAATGTCGAAGGAGGATAGGTGTCTTGTACCATATTCCGCTGATAGAACTAATTGAACAGGAAGGCCAAGAGGAAAATAAAGAAATGGTTGAACCCATCATAGAAGAGATGGTTGAATAGAATTCTGCACCAGTGGCTGCGGCTAGGCCAGTCCGAGATGTGGCAATCCCATACACTTCTAATGTGACAAGATGCTTTTAGAAACCAGAGTCCAGGGTCGTTGGGAGTTGAAGCAGAACATGGTATAATTGTTGCACTCCACGGAGCAATTTACTCTGCTGCCAGATGAGGACCCTCAAGTTCATCTCCAAGACTTCTTGGAGACCGCTTACACTTTCATCCCCATAAGGCTGAATAGAGACTATGTAAGGATGACTTTGTTTCCCTTTTCATTACTAGGGGAAGCGAGAAGATGGCTACAAATTGAGTCACCCAACTCAATCACTACATAGGACGAGTAGCCAAAAAGTTCCTAACAAAATTCTTTTCATCTGTAAAGATAGCCAAGCTCTGGAGTGAAATTTTGAGTTTCAGACAAAAGCAGAGAGAGAACTTGTACCAAGGCTGAGACAGGTTCAAAACTCTCTTCATTAACTGTCCCCATCATTGCCAGGCTAATGAGATGTTGGTTCATACCTTCATTGAAGGTTTGGAACCCAACACCAAGATTCTTCTTGATTTTGTTGTAGGTGGACATACCCTTGATAAGATATATGATGAGTTGTATGCTGTCCTGAATTGTATTACAAAAGGAAATCCTGAGTGGAATGGAGGATCTAGAAGGCTGATAGTTCAAAATCAAGCAGGCATATTGGAGGTAGGTGCATTGATTGCTCTGCAAGCACAAATGTCACCAATGCAGAACATGATGACAACTCACTTCAGCAACCTGTCTTTAGGAAAACAACCAGCTCTAGTGAATATGGTCCACAGTAATAGAACAACTGGTGCGATGTTTGTGTAGGAGGATATCACACAACATAATTTTGTGGAGTAAATCCAGAGGTTGTGAACTTTATTAGTAATGCAACTAGAGGTGGTCACCAAGCTTTTGGGAACACCTATAACCCAAACTGGAGAACCTACCCAAACGTCTCTTGGGGTGGAAATCAACAAAGTCAAGGGCCTCCTCAGCATAGACCAAAAGGTAGAAATTCATTCTACAGTCAGTAAATGCAGCAGCCTGCAAAGCAAGCTAATACGGGCAACATGAATGATAGTGAGGTATGATGATAGGTTCTAGCAAATAAGTAGAGGCAAAAGGATGAGATTTGTCAAAATAAACAAAGCCTCCAGAATATAGAAAAGCAATATGGGCAATTGGCAAGCACAATGAATATTAGACCTCAAGGTGGCTTGCTAGGGACCACAGACCCCAACCTAAAACAAGTGAATATTGTTAGCACTAGAAGTGGGAGACCTTTGACAGAGTTAGTCCCAAGGTAGAGGTATGGGACATACACAAACACTGACAAAGAGAATGAGGCTAGCAATTCCAGCCTACCTAATGTTGAAGAAGCTCCAACACTAAAGTCTCCTTATCCCTTCCCTCAAAAGCTGAAAAATAAGAAGGAGAATGAGTGCTTCCAAAAGTTCATTGGGCTCCTGAAACAGGTATAAATTAACTTACCTCTTATTAATTGTTTATCAAGGGATCTCGAAGTATGCAAAATACTTGAAGGACATTGTGGCCAACAAATATAGGTTGGCTAAGTTCGAAACTGTGAACTCACTGAAGATTGTAGCTCTAGGATCCTGAACAAAGCCAAGATGCTAACTAAATTGAAGGATCCTAGAAGTTTCAGTATTCAAGTGGCGATTGGAAAATGTTTAAATACCGGGGGCCTTTGTGTTCTAGGTACGAGTATCAATGTCACGCCAGTTTTATGTTCAAAAATTTGGGTCTTGGAGATCCTAAGCCTACCACCATTTTGTTACAACTAGTAGATCGTTTGGTGGCAAGACCGGATGACATTATAGAGTATGCCTTAGTTCAAGTAGGGTCCCTCATATTCCTCTTAGACTTTGAACCTAATCCATAGGTTTCTTTTATTCTAGGATGCCCATTCCTAGCAACAGGAGGGACATTGATAGATGTTGCAACAAGGTAGCTAACTATGCACACTCATGATAAGGTGGAAGTCTTTGACGTCTACGAAGCTTTGAAGTTTCCTGTTATCTATAAGGATTTGGCAGCCATCACAGTGTTAGATACAGAAGCTATAGTTAGTCAGGTCAAGATCAAAGATCCTCTAGCCAAGATGTTGTTGAATCAAAGGTTAGTGGCTGACCTTGAAAAGAGAGAAATTGAAAGTGTGCTGAATAATCACAATGTCATCATGTTAAAGAAAGTGGCTGAGCCCTTAAATAGGGTATTGGGACCACCACCTAAGCCCTTAATCGAAGAAGCCCCCCAGCTAGAGTTGAAGTCGTTGCCATCACATCTCAGGTATGTTTTCCTTCAAAAATAACACTTTACCTGTAATTTTGTATGCTTTATTATCTGTAGCCCAGGTAGAGACAGTCATTGCTATATTGTAAAGGATTCAATGAGCTATGGGTTGGAAAATGCCAGACATTCATGTCATTAGCCTAGCCTTATGTATGTATAGAATCTTCATGGAGGAGGGCCACAAGCCAGTAGCCCAACCACAATGAAGGTTGAACCCTATTATGAAAGAAGTGGTGAAAAAGGAGGTGATTAAGCGACTGGATGTTGGCATCATCTTTCCAATCTCATATAGCAAGTGGGTGAGCCCATTACATTGTGTCCCCAAGAAAAGGGGGAATGATAGTTGTGACAAATGAGAAGATCTTATCCCAACTAGAACAGTGACAAGGTGGCAAATATGTACGAACTATAGGAAACTGAATGATGCCACCTTTAAAGATCATTATCCAGTTCCTTTCATTGATCAAATGCTGGATAGGCTAGCAAAGCAAGAGTACTACTGTTTCTTGGATGGGTACTCGGGGTATAATCAAATCACTATAGCCCCAGAGGACTGAGAGAAGACCATGTTGACCTACCTTTATGGTACATATATATTCAAGCGTATACCCTTTGGCTTTTACATGCACCCGCCACATCCCAAAGGTGCATGATGGCTATATTCCATGATATGGTGGAAGATTTTGTGGAGGTCTTCATGGATGATTTCTCAGTCTTTGTTAAGTCATTCGAGGTGTGTATGCAGACTTTAGACAAGGTTCTAGCTCGCTATGAGGAGACCAACCTCATCTTAAATTGGGGAAAATGTTATTTCCTTTTAAAAGAAGGGACATTCTTGGGGAATAAAGTGTCTAATCCTGGCTTAGAGGTAGATAAAACAAAGATCGAGGTGATTGAAAAACTACCTCCGTCTGTCTATGTCAAAGGAGTTCACAGTTTTCTTGGGCATGCATATTTCTGTTGAAGATTAATCAAGGACTTTTCAAAGATCTCAAAGCCAATGTACACCCTAATGGAGAAAGACGTGCAGTTTAACTTTAATACTACATGCTTGTAGGCTTTTGAGACTTTGAAGAAATGGCTAGTGGAAGCACCAATCTTGATAGCTCCAAATTGGGAGATCCCTTTTGAATTGATATCTGATGCTAGTGACATTAACTAGGTCAACATAAGGACAAAGTGTTTCACTCTAAATATTATGCCATCAAGACCCTAGACCTAGTGCAATGCAACTAAACTATTATTGAGAAAGAGATGTTGGCATTGGTGTATGCCTTCGACAAGCTCTAGTCCTATTTGGTTGATACCAAGGTCATAGTGGTCATAGATCTTGCAACTTTGAGATACATGTTCAAAAAGAAAGATGCCAAACCCCGGTTGATCAAATGGATCCTATTGCTATAGGAGGTTTACATTTAGATCAAAGATCGAAAAGGGTATGAGAACCAGATTGTTGACCACTTGTTCGGTTGGAGAATGATATACACATAGGTGAGTAGAATCAGAACTTCCTTGATCAGCAACTCTTGGCACTAGAGGTAAAGGAGTTTCTGTGGTACGTTGATATTGTAACCTACTTGGTGAGTGGAGTCTTCCCCCTAGATGCTAACTATTAGCAAAGGAAATGACTGACTTATGATGATAAGCCTTATATCTAGGATGAGCCATATCTCTTCAGGTATGGTGCTGATAGAATGGTGAGAAGGTGTGTTCCAAAGATAGAAATGCACCAAGTACTTGAAAAATATCATGCTTCACCCTACGGGGTCACCATAGAAGAGAACGGACATCCCACAAGGTGTTGCAGTCGGACTTCTTTAGATCAACCCCTTTCAAGGATGTTGTGCAATTTATGAGACAATGTGATGCTTGATAGAAGATAGGAACCATATCCAAGAGGCATGAGATGCCCCTGAAACGTCCAAAAATGTGCTTCGGAAATACCCATAATCATAATTTCTGTATATCTCAAAATTCGTGCGTGATATTGAAAAACTGACTTCATATTCTCGATCAGGGGGCAAGTTGAGTAAGAAATGGGTATAACCCAGATATTAGAGGACCAATAGCAAAAACTAATTTTTCTAATTTACAATTTCCAAAGAGCATCCGCGCCCTGGCCACAACGCGCCAAGGGCGTGAATTAGTGTTATTTCTTTCTCTGCGATGGGTCTGCTTCGCGACTCAGATACGGACGAGTACAATATTTTCCTTCACTTTTTCCTATATACCTAAGAGTGGGGTCACATCCCCATGCCCACCTAAATATGAAATCACCCATACTTAGCCATTGTTCAACTCGATATCACTCAAGACCCTCTCAAAAACCTCTCTAAGATTTAACCATATATCTCATTCCAAATTCAAGGAGTTCAAGATTTAATTTGGAACTCAAGGATTCACTTCTAGCTCTAAGTTTCCTTCAATCTCATCTCAAGAAAATCCAAGTTTGAGGTATGTGGGTTTCATCTATTGGGTCCTTTCCGCCATGGAGCCCAATCTTCTTTTTCATAAAAATTGCATGTTTTCAAGTTGTGTTACCTATGGGTATCTCTTATTATGAATAATGAGCATGAATCACATTGAGGTTTTATGAAATATTAATTGATTATGCATGACTATCTATTTTAAGCATACAATGATTTGATTATATTAATTAGGACTATGCATGTTTTAAGCCATGAAACTATGATCTATTATGAGTTTTGATGATGGATTTTAAGATACCCTACATGAGAGTTTTACTACATATTGGTGAGTTGAATTGCATTAAGTTTTCTCATCTTATTTCACTCTCGAATTGCATGATTTTGAACTAGTATCATGACCCCACCAAGTGTTTGATAAAACGTCAAGTCAGGAATTCTCAAGTTATTGATGATCTATTACATGATTTACAAGTCAAGTGACTTCATGATGATTAAGGGCTTTCAAGCATGTATTGAATTCATGAAAAGTATATATGATGTTACAAGTATCAAGTTGAAGCCTATTTCACGATTTTTACCTCTTGTGAGCCGTTCGTGTTAAAGTAAGGGTTAATGTATAATTATAATCTATCCTCATGTTCAAGTTACGCCTACTACTAGAGGTCAAGCATGTTTATGAGCTACACAAGTCATGTTCTTACAAGCTATTCATGTTATGATTAAAGTACGATTATTTCAAGTATTCCGTGGGATTAGACTTAGCATCGATGGACTAAATGTCAGTGTGGACTATCTTCAAGGATCCATACTCCTTTCCTCAAACTACGTGCCAATAGAAGATCATGATTATTACCTTTTCTATTCTAGTGGATCAATCTAGTGCAATTTATCATGAAATCCTTTTCAAAATGGATCATGTTCCTGTAAGGATAGTTACTTCATACGAAATGGGTCGTGTTCCCATAAGGTGAAGTATGGTTTACCTTGACAAGTATACCACCTCTTTACCGTTGAGGGGTAATCATCGAGATTCCAAATAGTAGCTCACTTTGTCTTGCTAATGTCGGTTAAGGTCTCTTCCCACATGTGTATGCTATATATATTGTGCAAGATGAATGATTTACAAGCATGTTTTATTATGAGCGTTGATCATGCATGCCATATTGGGATTACACATCTATTGATATGATCATGCATTTTGACTATTTTGGCTTATGTCTTATTGCACTACATCCCACATACTTAGTACATTCAAACGTACTAATGCATACTCTATGCCTGCATGATATTACCATGTAGGGACTGCAGAACCTTTTTATCATCCTCTACGCGGCTAGTTGACATTTCGAGGATAAGCTTTAGTGAGTCCTCAAGTCCGAGACACTATTTATATTACTCTTACAGTTTGAGACTTCTTATGTTGAACACTTATTACTATGAGGTTTAGCCCGGAAAGTGTCTTGGGCACTGATCTATTCTATGTTAGAGGTGTTGTCGGATATTATGATGTATTTATTCTTCGAGCTTGACTCTTTTATGCTATTATGAATATCAAAGACTTCCCTTAGTCCCGTTTCCCCTTTTGATTAATCTCTTTTTCGTTGTATATTTTGCTTTTGCAACCAAAGATGTGTGAATGATATGGTAAGAGGCTTGTCTGGGGTCCCTTTGGGTTCCCCATTCACCATGTCACGTCTAGTCCCTAGGTTTGGGTCATGATAAACTTGGTATCAGAGCACTAGGTTTTTAGTGGTCCTCGGAATCCAACACATTGTATCAATTAGAGTCTTATTCATGGTTGTGAAGCGCACCACAACTATGAATGGGAGGCTGTGAGGCATTTTAGGAAATGTTTCACTTTGTCATGATCTATATCATGCTTTAGGTATAAGTGTAAGGATTTTCCCCTAACGAATCCTCTTTGCTATTCTAGATCATGCCGATTCCAAGAGGGAGACTAAGGAGTGCCCATACACCTGAGGAGCAACCGATCCCTCTTGCTCCTCAAGCTTCTCAAGGTGGAAGGGTAGTCCAAGATGAGTTATGAGATGCTATTACAATGTTGGCTCATGATATAACCAACCGAATTAATCAAGGGGCCCAAGCCCCTCATACTTCCACTCCGGCTTCTAGGGTGAGGGATTTCACAAGAATGAACCCACAAGAGTTCCATGGATCCAAGATGAATGAGGATCCCCAAGAGTTCATAGATGAAGTGTACAAGGTGCTATCCATTATGGGGGTTAATTGATAGGAAAATACTGAGTTGGCGGTCTACCAACTCCAAAGAATGACTCAAATTTGGTTTACTCAATGGAAGTTGGAGAAGGGAAATGGAAATGTTATTCCTTAGCAGGAGTTCAAAGTTGCATTTCTCAATCGGTTCTTTCCTATCAAACTGAGGGAGGCTAAGATTATGGAGTTCATGAACCTTAAGCAAGGTTCCATGAGTGTGAGGCAGTATGCCCTCAAGTTCAACAAGCTTTCCGAGTATGCTCCATATTTTGTGGCTGGCCCAAGACCTAGAATGAACAAATTTATGTCGAGGGTGTCTGACTTGGTTAATAAGGAGTGTCATACTGCCATGCTAGTGAGTGATATCGATTTATCTCAGCTCATGACTTATGCCGAGCAACTAGAGGGTGAAAAGCTTAGAAAAAGAAGAAGTGGTGAGTCTAAGAGGGCTCATTTTGGATGTGGTTTCCAAGGTTTAAATAGTGGTTAGTTTCCTCAAAGCCACAAGTTCCAAGACCAAGGGTCTTCCAATGCTCCTAATAAGAGATTTTCTAATGCTAACCCAAAATACCAAGGCACCAATGGAGGGATGGCAAATCCTAAGTGCCAAAAGTGTGGGAAAAAACATAGTAGCCCATATTAGGAATTCTAATGGTTGATTTGGTTGTGGTGAAATGGTTCACAAAGTTGTTGATTGTCCTCATGCTCAAAACAAAGGTAGAGATGGTCGTCGACAAGTCCAAGGTATAAATACGGGTCCAAGGGCTAAGGGAGGCTAACAAGGGGGTGCTCCAAGGCAAAACAAATTCTATGCTCTTCAAGGGAGACAAGGGTTGATGAAGAGCCCGATATCGTCACAAGTATGTTAAAGGTTTTTGATTTTAATGTGTATGCATTGATTGACCCGGGTGCCACTCTTTATTTTATTACTCCATTTGTTGCCAAAAAACTTTATGTTAGTCCCGAATTATTATGTGAACCTTACGAAGTGTCAACCCCCGTTGGTGAGTCCACTGTTGCTAAAATAGTCTGTAGAAATTATCTCATATTCATATTGCATAAAGTCTTGCCTTGTGATTTTGTTAAATTAGATATGGTGATTTTTTATGTCATTCTTGGGATGGATTGATTGCATCCATATTTTGCTTCTATTGATTGTAGTACCCGTAAGGTTAAATTCCAATTTCCTAATGAGCCCGTCCTTGAGTGAGAAAGTCATGATGTAGTGGTCAAGGGTAGATTCATTTCTTGTCTTAAAGTCCAAAAGTTGATTTCTAAGGGTTACCTTTATCATCTTGTGAGGGCTAGGGATATCCAAACTCCTTCTTATTGAGTTGGTTCTGGTGGTTAATGAGTTTCTTGATGTCTTTCCCAATGAGCTTCCTGGTGTTCCTCCCAAAAGGGAAATAAACTTTGGTATAGACCTCCTTCTTGATACTCAACCCATTTCCATTCCCCCTTACCGTATGGCCTCGGTGGAATTGAAGTAGTTAAAGGATCACTTGAGGGATTGTTGGAGAAGGGTTTCATAAGTCTTAGTAAGTCACCTTTGCGTGCACCAGTGTTATTTGTAAAGAAAAAGGATGGTTCCCTTAGAATGTCATTTATTATTGGCAATTTAATAGAGTCACCATTAAGAACAAGTACCCTCTACCAAGAATTGATGACCTTTTTGATCAACTTCGAGGGGCTAGTCACTTTTCTAAGATTGACCTTTGGTCCGGGTATAATCAAATGAAAGTGGGGGAGTGGGTTGTTCCCAAGATGGCTTTCCGGACTGGGTATGGGCTCTTTGAGTTTGTCGTTATGTCCTTTGGGTTGACTAATACACCAATTATATTTATGAATCTCATGAATAATGTCTTTAAACCCTACCTTGATATGTTCGTGGTGGTCTTTATTGATGATATATTAATTTATTCCCATAGTGAGAAGGAGTATGTGAATCACTTGAGGGTGGTGTTGCAAATCTTGAGGGAAGAGAAGTTGTATGCAAAATATGAAGAATGTGAGTTTTGGTTGAAAGAGGTTGCTTTTCTAGGGCATGTGGTGTCAGTTGATGGCATTAAGGCGAATCCTAAGAAGATGGAGGTGATTAGGAATTGGCCTAGACCTTTGACTCCATCAGATATTAGAAGTTTCTTAGGTTTGGTGGGTTATTACCAGAGGTTTGTGAATGGATTTTCTTCTATTGCTTCCCCTATGACAAAGTTTACCCAAAAGAAGGCAAAATTCATGTGGACCGATGAATGTGAGAAGAACTTTCAAACTTTGAAAGATAAGTTTGTCTCCATTCCTATCTTGGCTTTACCGAAAGGTTTGCAAGGGTTCGTGGTATATTATGATGCCTCAAGAGTTGGTTTGGGGTCTGTTTTGATGCTAAATGGTAAGATGATAGCATATAACTCTAGACAACTTAAGGTGCATGAGAATAATTATCCTACCCATGATATTGTATTGGCAGCCATGGTATCTTTTTTTAAAATTTGGCATCATTACTTGTATAGTGTTCATGTTGATGTCTTTACCAATATGTGTTCATCCTAAAAGATCTTAACTTGAAATAAATAAGGTGGTTAGAACTCCTTAAAATTATGATATGAGTGTGCATTATCATCGCAGTAAAGCTAATATTGTGACCGATGCTCTAAGTAGAGTGTCCATGGGTAGTCTAGCTCATGTTGAGGATGGTGACAAAAGGAGATGGCTAGAGAGGTGTACCGCTTAGCTAGATTGGGGGTTAGGTTATACGAAGTTGATAATGGTGGTGTAGTAGTTGTTGATGGTTCTAAATATTCTTTGATTGCGGAGGTAAAGTCAAAACAAGATCTTGACCCCACCTTGCTATAGTTGAAGTACTTGGTGAGAGATCGTAAAGTGGAGGTTTTCTCCCAAGGGGGAGATTGTGTGTGCCTAATGTTGATAACTTAAGGGAGTTGATCTTGAAGGAGGCCCATAATTTATCCTATTCTATCCACCCGGTTCTATAAAGATGTACAGACTTGAGGAAAGTGTATTGGTGTGGTGGCATGAAGACAGATATTGCTAAGTTCATATTCGGATGTCACAATTGCCAACAAATGAAAGCCAAACATCAAAGGTCGGGTAGCCTAGCCCAAGATATAGAAATTTCTACTTGGAAGTGGGAAGAGACCAACATGGATTTTGTGGTTGGGTTGCCTAAGACTAGGAAACATTTTGACTCTATTTGGGTTATGGTGGATAGAATGACAAATTCGGCTCACTTTCTACCGACCAAAACTACTTATGATACCGAATAGTATGCCAAGTTATATACATGAGTTCGTTAGATTGCATGGGGTGCTTTTGTCTATCATTTCGGATCGTGGTGCTCAATTCACTTCTCACTTTTGGAGGTCATTCCAAAGGGGTCTTGGTACCAAGGTTAAGCTTAGCATAGCCTTTCACCCTCAGATAGATGGTCAAGCTACGAGGACTATCCAAACTCTTGAGGATATGCTTAGAGCTTGTGTTTTGGAGTTTAAGGGTAGTTGGAATGAACATCTTCATCTCATATTGAGTTTGCTTGCAACAATAGCTACCACTCAAGCATTGGTATGACTTCCCTTGAAGCTTTATATGGTAGGCATTTTAGATCCCCAATTAGGTGTTTTGAAGTTGGGGAGATAGCCTTTCTAGGTTCGGATTTGGTCATAGAGGCCTTGGAGAAGGTGAGGTTGATAAGGGAGAGATTGAAAATAGCCCAAAATAGACAAAAGTCCTACTTCAATGTGAGGAGGGGAGATCTTGAGTTTAAGGTTAGTGATTGTATTTACTTGAAGGTCTCACCCATGAATGGTATGGTCTGGATTGGCAAGAAGGAGAAATTGAGCCCAAGATTTGTGGGTCCTCAAAAAGTTCTGAGGAGAGTGGGTAAGGTTGCATATGAGTTGGAATTTCCTATGGAGATGAATATGGTTCATTCAATCTTCCATGTGTCCATGTTAAGAAAGTGTGTAGGTGACCCAAGTGATACAGTGCCCTTAGATATTGTGGGTGTTGTGAAGATAATTTGACCTATGAGGAGGTCCCGGTGGAGATTTTGGATAGACAAGTAAAGAGGTCGAGAAAAAAAGATGTAGATTCCATCAAGGTCCTTTGGAGGAATAATCAAGTTAAGAGTGACACATGGGAAACCGAGGTAGACATGAAAAAGCGATACCCCTATCTCTTCCACTCTACTCAAGCCGAAGGTACTAATTTAAGTCCCCTATATGATTTCAAGTCTTAAGTTTCAGCCCAAATTTAAATGCATTTGTTGAATTCATGTCGGGCTGAAATTTTCATGATTACTTTTCTTATGCGTGTTTCTTTGACATTCGGGGATGAATGTTCCCAAAGGGGAGATATTGAAATGCCTCAAAATGTGCTTCAGCAATGCCCATAATTGTAGTTTCCATATATTTTCTTGCATGATGTTGAAAATCCAACTTCATATTCTAGATTACGTGGAAAAATTGAGTGGGAGATGGGTATAACCTGTATTGTAGAGAACTCATAGCGAAAAATAATTTTTGATTATTTATAATTTCCAGATAGCATCCGCGCCCTGGTTACAACGCGCCAGGGGCACGGATCAATATTATTTCTTCCTCCGTGATGGATCCACATCGTGAATCAGACACGGACCAGTACAACCTTTTCCTTGATTTGTTCCTATATGCCCAAGGGCATTGGGGGTCATATCCCCATGCCCACTTAAACTTGAAATCACCCATACTTAGTCATTTTTCAACTCTATATCACTCAAGACCCTCCCAAAAACCTCTCTAAGACTTAACCAAATATCTCATTCCAAATTCAAGGATTCCAAGATTTAATTTGGAACTCAAGGATTCACATCAAGCTCTAAGTTTCCTTCAAGATCATCTCAAGAAAACTCAAGTTTGAGGTATGTAGGTTTCATCTATTGGGTCCTTTCACCAATGGAGGCAAATCTTCCTTTTCATAAAAATTGCATGTTTTTAAGTTGTATTATGGGTATCTCTTATTATGTATTATGAACATGAATCATGTTGAAGTTTTATAAATTGTTGATTGATTATGCACGACTATCTATTTCAAGCTTATACTATTATTTGATTATATCTGTTGAGACTATGCATGTTTTGAGCTATGAAACTACGATCTATTATGAGTTTTGATGATGGATTTCAAGGTAACCTACATGAGGGTTTTACTACATGTTGGTGGGTTGATTTGCATTAAGTTTTGTCATTTTATTTCACTCTCGACTTGCATAATTTTGATTAGTATCATGAACCCACCAAGTGTTTGATAAAATGTCAAGTCAATAATTCTCAAGTTATTGATGATCTATTATATGATTTACAAGCCATGTAACTTCAGATGATTAAAGGCTTTCAAGAAAGTTACAAGTATCAAGTTAAGCCTTATTTCAAGATTTTTACCTCTTGTGAGCCATTCATGTTAAAGCAAGAGTTCATGTATGATTATAATCTATCCTCATGTTCAAGTTAGGCTTACTACTAGTTGCCAAGCATGTTTGTGAGCTACTCAAGTCATGCTTTTACAAGCTATTTATAATTATTTTATGTATTTCGTGGGATTAGACTTAGCACCAATGGATTGGATGTCGGCATGGACTATCTTGAAGGGTCCATACTCCTTTCCTCAAACTATATGCCAACATAGGATCATGATTATTACCTTTTCTATTCTAGTGGATCCATCTAGTGCACTTTATCATGAAATCCTTTCCAAAATGGGTCATGTTCCCACAAGGGGGTCTACTTCATATTAAATGGGTCATGTTCCCGTAAGGTAAAGTATGGTTTACCTTGGCAAGTTGACTACCTCTTTACCGATGAGAGGTAATAATTGGGATTCCATGTAGTAGCTCACTTGGTCTTACTCATGTCGGTTAAGGTCTCTTCCCACATATGTATGATATATATATTGTGCAAGATGAATGATTTACAAACATATTTTATTATGAGTATTGATCATGCATGCCATATTGAGATTATCCATCCATTGATATGATTATGAATTTTGACTATTTTGGCTTATGTCTTGTTCTACTGCATCCCACATACTTAGTACATTCGAACTTACTAACGCATACTCTATGCCTACATGATATTACCATATAGCGACCGGGGCACCTTTTGATCATCCTTCACGTGTCTAGGTTACATTTCGGGGATAAGCTTTGGTGAGTCCTAAAGTCCAAGGACACTACCTATGTTACTCTTTCAATTTGAGACTTTTTATGTTGGACACTTGTTACTATGAGGGTGAGCCCAAAAAGTGTCTTGGCCCCTGATCTATTCCATTTTAGAGGTGTTGTTGGATTTTATGATGTATTTATGCTTCGAGCTTGAATCTTTTATGCTATTATGAATATCAAAGACTTCCCTTAGGCCCGCTTCCCCTTTTAATTAATCTCTTGTTGTTGTTTATTTTGCTTCTTCCACTAAGAATGTGTGAATGATATGGTAGAGGCTTGTCTGGGATGCCTTCGGGTTGCCCATTCGCCTTGTCACGTCTAGGACCTAGGCTTCGGTCGTGACAACCCCTGAACAACATCCTAGAGGTGGAGATCTTTGATGTGTCGGGCATGGACTTTATGGGTTCATTCCCGCCCTCTTTTGGTAATCACTACATACTGGTCATAGTTGACTATGTATCCAAATGGGCTGAAGCAATAACTCTACCCACTGATGACTCCAATATGGAAAGTAAGTTTTTGAAAAGTAGATCTTCACAAGATTCAATACTCCAAGAGCTATTATCAGTGATGGTGGTATGCATTTCATTAACCAAATTGTGAAGAATCTGTTAGTTAAGCATGGGATATGGCACAAGGTGGCCACAAATTATCATCCGAAGATAAACGGCTAGGTAGATATGTCAAATTGTAAGGTTAAAAAAGATCTTGTAGAAGACTATCAATGCCGCACGGAAGGACTGAGCCATCAGGATTGATGAGGCCTTATAGGACTATAGAACCACATACAAAACCCCGATAGGTACATCTCCATATAAAATGGTTTATGGAAAGGCATGCCACTTCCCGGTTGAGCTTGAACACCAAGCGTATTGGGCTATCAAAAAGTTCAATTTCGAGCCACAACGTGATAAGGCTACAAATAAAACATTTTTGGTTAATGGACAACGTGTCAAAAACTATTATGATGTTGACACAAATCGTAAAGAGAAGTCCATTGAATTGACCAACCATAAGTTAGCACTTGCTGATTCGTGTCATGACAGTAAATTAGGGGTTTCATGGAGGCAACCTGTGGTGAGGTAACCAT
>JAOTQR010009402.1:0-18244 GCA_025774065.1 Solanum ossicruentum
AACACGATATGGTCACTTTGAATTTCTTGTTATGTCATTTGGGCTAACGAATGCACCAATAGTTTTTATGGATCTGATGAATAGGATATTCACGCCATTCTTGGATATGTTCGTGATAGTATTTATAGATGACATTTTGGTATATTTAAGATTAGAAGAGGACCAAGAAAATCACTTATGATAAGTGTTAAAGGTTCTTTGTGATAAACGGTTGTATGCCAAATTTTTTAAATGTGATGTTTTGCTAAAATCTATGGCATTCTTAGGTCAAATTATGTCTGATGAGGGAATAAGGGTTGATTGGCAAAAGATAGAGGCTGTGCAAGATTGGCCAAGGCCAACAACACCTACGGAAGTTCAGAGCTTCTTAGGGTTGGCAGATTATTATATAAGGTTAGTTGAAGGTTTTTATTCTATTTTTGCACCTCTAACGAAGTTGACACATAAGACAACCAAGTTTTAATGGAATAATGCATGTGAAAGGAGCTTCCAAGAGCTGAAAAATAATCTAAATTCTGCACCTATGCTAGTACTTCCAGAAGGGACCGAGGGATATGCAGTGTATTGTGATGCTTCAGGAGTTTGCTTAGGGTGTGTACTGATACAACATGGTAGGGTAATTGGTTAGCATCTAGACAGTTGTGACCAATGAGAAAAACTACCCAACACATGATCTTGAGCTAGCAGCGGTTGTGTATGCTCTAAAAATATGGGGACACTATTTGTATGGGGTTCATGTTGACATATATACTGATCATAAGAGCTTGCAATACATCTTTAAATAGAAGGACATAAACTTAAGGGAGCAAAGATGGCTAGAGCTAATAAAGATGATGACATTGATGTACTTTACTACCCAGGGAAGGAAAATATGGTAGTTGATGCTCTGAGTCATAAGGCAATCATCAATATTTGTGATTAGGCTATGGTAAGTCAAGAGATGGTTAACAATCTACGACAACTAGCTAGTTTGGGAGTTTGCCTTCTTGAAACCCCAAAGGAAGGGGTTGTTGTGCATAATGCTACAGAATCTTCATTGTTAGTGGAGGTGAAAGAAAAATAGTTCGAGGATCCTGTTTTACGACGACTTAAAGATAAGGCGAGTCAGGGCATGATAAACGGCTTTGACGTTACACAAAATGGAGTACTTTATTGCCAAAATAAATTATGTGCCAGATATTAATAGACTATGAAAGAGGATAATGGAAGAAGCCCATCATTCCAGTATTCCATCCATCCAGGATTAACTAAGATGTATCATGACCTAAAGGGACTGTTTTGGTTGGAAGGCATGAAAAGGGACTTTGCAGAATTTATGGATCAATGTCAAAATTGCCAACAAGTCAAACTAGAGCACGAAAAGTCGGGGGCCTGTATGCAGTGTATAGAGCTTACAATATGGAAGTGGGATATGATCAATATGGATTTTTTTATAGGATTTCCTTGCTCATTTCAGAAGTTTGACTCTATATGGGTAATAGTTGATAGACTAACAAAGTTAGCACACTTCTTTCAAGTTATGAGTGATTATATAGTTGAAAAGTATGCCAAGATATACCTCAAAGAGATAGTTAGGCTACATGAGTCCCAATCTCCATTATATCTGATCGAGGAGCTCAATTCACTGCAAAGTTTTGGAAGTCCTTCCAAAAGAGTTTAGGGATACAAGTAAATTTGAGTACAACTTTCCACCCTCAAACAGACGGTCAATCATAATGCACCATTTAACCACTTGAAGATATGTTGCAGGCTTGTGCATTTGACTTTAAATGTAGTGGGGTAGACCATTGCCACTTATTGAATTTGCCTATAATAATAGCTACCCCTCGAGTATCAAGATGACACCTTACGAAGCTTTGTATGGAAGAAAATGTAGGTCACCGGTTGGATGGCTTGAAGTGGGTGAAGCCACCTTGCTTGGGCCAGATCTAGTACAATAAGCCATGGAAAAAGATAGGGTAATATAACAACGTCTAGAAATAACCCAAAGTCATCACAAATCATATGCAGATACTAGGAGGAGAAGACTAGAATTCGCGGTAGGGGATTGGGTATTTTTAAAGGTTTTTCCAATGAAAGGGGTTATGAGGTTTGATGAGAAAGGAAAACTGAGCCCATGTTACATAGTGCAGTACAAAATTATTAAGAGGTTTGAGCAGGATGCATATGAATTAGAGCTACCCAAGAACTTCCAATGGTTCATCCAGTTTTCTATGTCTAAATGCTTCAAAAATGCATAAGTATCCCATCCTGTATCACTACTATTGAGGATGTGCAGGTTATAGAAGATCTCACCTATGAAAAGGTACCTGTTGCTATTCTAGATCATCAAGTTAAGAAGCTAAGGAATAAAGAAATAGCTTTGGTGAAAGTACTTTGGAGGAATCAGAAGGCAGAAGAGATAGCATGGGAGGCTAAGGACACGATGAAATAAACATAACCTCACTTATTTGAAGCTAAAGAGGAAGCGCAACATGCAGAATTGGGGGCCCTAATATGTACATGTGTTTGAACGTTTATTGCGTTGAACATGGTTAAATTATCTAATTATGCTAACATTTGAGGATAAATGTTCCTAAGGTGTGGAGGATGTAACACCTTACACATTTCATGTACTAGTCCTATGCACATGAAAGTATATGGCTTGGTAAAATTAGCGCCTATTTTCAAAAGTGTTTGAATCTCAAAGTAGAGGTCAATATGTATGTCTAACGCTTAAGAGGGTCAAGTTTATACAAGTTTTAAGTCAAATTGAGGAGATCACGACCTTAAATAAAGTGAGAAATATGAGATTCTTCAAGGACTTAGGAAGCAAGCAGGTGAATAACCTACTTGCTTAGCTTAAATTTGCTAGCTAGACGAAGACGCGGCCCAACGTCAAATCTGTCCAAGTTCGATTATGAATAATGTGTTAAGGGTGTAAATTTATCCCATATTTCAGCATCCTAAATGGACTATATTTTCAGCCCAAGAAGAATAGAGAAATGGCCCAATCCCATTACAATTCATTTGATGATTTAGGCCCAACTATGTAAAGAGAAAGGGGAAAATGGGCAGCAAAGGCCCATCAATTTGCAAGTCATTAAGGCCTAAGTGAAAGGGATAAAATGTTACATTACTAACTTGATAAAATAATGCTAAATATTTAAGAAACACCTTTAAGCCACTTCAACTTGTAAAACAAATCAGATTTTCTTAAAGCTTTCTCTCTACACTTTTTAACCTTGTAAAGCAACCATGAAGAGACTTTTAGGGTTCTTGGAGAGGACCTACACCTTGAAGGTAATGTTAAGTAAATTTTTCTATGTGTTTAGTATCGTTTTCTTAGGAAAAAGAAGAGACTATGTTGGTTAGGTATATGTTAAAACTTTTGGACAGCATGTGTTCCAAGGGTTATGGTATTCTTTTCTTGATTATTTGAGAGCTTTTCTCTTCTTGGTGGGCTTGACTATGAAAGAAGGTTTCTTTTCTTAATTTGTTTTAGTTCTGTAATGGTGTATAAAGGTTGCTTCGCTGTTTGGTTATACATAAACAATCGAGGTTTAACGTGTTATCCTAAGTGTGTTGTTTGTAGAAATTGTGGGTTGATTGATTGAGGACTATGGTCTCACGTCCTCCACCTATTTTGAGGACTATTTTTGAACCATTTTAGGACTTCTATTATGAATAAATATTGTGGGAACTATTTTATTAAAATTGGTAAAGGTTTGGAATTGTTGACATCGTATTGTAGCAAAGAGACTTAATGTTATGCTGCCTACTTGTATGTTGTATATAATTTTACGTGTTCTGTCTTGTGAGATTTTGTAAGACTGCTAAGGGTATAAAACAATATATATATGTCATGTACATAAGAATGGTTGATAGAAAATATGATTATAAGTGAAAAGGTTGAAGGAATGCCTTTGGATCGCTAATTATAAGCTTGCTGCCTAGGTGTTAGTTTTTATGATGTAGGGCAGCCAAGAAGTGTTTCTTTCTGCTAAAACAAGTCTTATTTCCTAATATATTGTAGATAAAAGTTTCAGGGAAACAACGGTCACTCTGAGGTAATAATGAGGTCATAAAACGAGGTATGTAAGGCTACTCGATTTCGTATTACTTAGCATGAAATCTAGATTCTTCCTTGGCACATAAGGGCACTTACCAACTCTGACACAACTATTAACCGTGTTTCCACTCTTTCACTTGTTCCTATGCTCCCATGCATAGTCACCTTCAAATTTGAATACCTACATGGATACCAAGTTACATGGGTTCTTGTTGCTAAATAAAGTTCACGAGTTGCTTCATCTAGTGCTCATTTCATTAATTATGTAATGTACTCTTTTCATTGTCATATTGTCTTGTAAGATTATTTGCATGTCACATGCTACATCTAAAGTACTATATCTCCAATATTATGACCACCAAAAGAATCATCTCAAAAGTAATTGAAAGGGATAGTATATTGCTTATTGATGGGTGCTAACCCAAGGGGTGGAAGAATCACCTAGTCTGGGTCGATCCTATCATGGACGGGGGGAGGGAGGTAGTCCAAGGGGTGAAGGGAAAAGCCTAGGTAGGGCCGATTTCGATATAGATTTATCACTGATCAGCTGGTCATTTGTGCAACATGATGTGCATAGATTATACAGTAAAGGTAAAGTAATAAAAAGATCATAATGTACATGATTCCACACTTTAACTAAAGGTTGTCTCTTATCTTTACACTAGTGCATAGTTTCATTTGAGCTGTTACTTCATATACAGTATTTCCTGCCTTATATATTTAGTACACTATCTCGTACTGACATTCCTTAAGGGGGACCTGCATTTTATGCTGCAAGTACAGGTGCTAGTAGCTCTCCCCAGTTGGAGTACAGGATATCCAGCTGTTGTTACCAAGCTCTAGGTTTCTTCAGAGTTTTGTGTGCCTAGAGCTTATTTTTTATATTATATAGTTAGTCAAGGAAGGGCCTATACCAACCCTTACCTAGAGGCTTTATAGACTATGGAAATTAAAGTATGATCATGTCTTATGCTTTAGACAATGTGGCCCCAATAGCCTAGCCATATGCATTTCCTTTTGTCTTGTTATTACTATTTACTTTATTAAAGGCATGTTTAATGTAGAAATCCCTTATAATATGTATAAAAAGTGAATGGATATAGGTTGGTTCTCCCGAGCTTATCGGCAACGGGTGCCAGTTCGCCTTAACGGGACTTTAGGCATGACAAAACCTACATATCTAAGCTTAGGAGATGAATTTGATGAAGATTGAAGACAGAGACTTGAAGCTTGAGTGAAATCCTTATGAATCCGGAAATGGTTTTGAGATTTGAATTTAGGAGTAAAATATTTGGCTAAGTTTTTGAATGAATATTGGGGAATGTTTAGAAAAATATGAAGGTGAAAAATTGCTAAGTATAAGTATCTTCACCTTTGGTAACACTTAGACTCAAGACTTAAAAGTCTTGTACTGAAGTGAAGACTTGACCAAATTTAACACAGGTGCCTGCCTGTGGCGCGTTGCGCCAGGGGCACGAGAAGCTCTCTGCAAATCGCATTTTGGGAATTTTGAATTTTTATATGATTGCTCTAAAATCGGGTTTAGACCCTTTTCCCTCTAAATTTGACCCTCTGAACAAGTATATGAAGTCAGATTTTCAATATCACACACAAATTTTGGGATATATGAAAATTATAATTCTGGGCACTTCTGAGGCACAATTTCGGGCACATTTTGGGGTTGTTACAATATCTCCCCCTTTGAAACATTCATCCTCAAATGTCAATGAGATGTATATGAGAGACACAAACATGATAGTTTTAGCCCACATAGAGATGCAATAGTGCACTTAAACATCATTTTAAAAGTCTCATCATAAGTGTAAAATTATCATGAACTTGTCAATTTAAACATGAACATATGCAATGACATAACTGAACTTAAAAATTGAGATTACATAAAGGACTTAGATCGTACCTTAGGCTTGAGTGGTGTGGAAAATGTAAGGATATCACTTTTCCATGTCCGCTTCGGCCTCAACACTCTCAACTTATTGATTCCTCCAAAGGACTTTGACAGAAGTCACCTCTTTGTTTCTCAATCTCTTCAGTTGCCTATCCAAAATATGAACCGGAACATCTTCATATGTTAAATTATCTTCCACCACACCCACAACATCAATAGGCATGATAGCATTCAGATCACCCACATATTTCCTCAACATAGACACATGAAATACCGGATGAACCAAATCCATTTCCTAGGAAATTCCAACTTATAAGCCACGTTGTCAACCCTTCTCATTACCCTATGAGGACTGAAATACTTGGGCTCAACTTGACCCTCTTACCAAAACGGACCACACCCTACATGGGTGACACCTTCATATAAATCTAATCACCAACTCGAAATTTAAGATCCTGTTTCCTCACATCGCTATAGAATTTTTGCTGACTTTAGGCCATGTTCAACCTTTCTCTAATCATCCTAACCTTGTCAAGAGCCTCCATAACTAGATCTAGTCCTAATAAGACCACCTCATCAACCTCAAACTACACCACCAGTGATCTACAATGTCTACCATGGAGAGCCTTAAAAGGAGCCATACCGATGGTAAAATGATAGCTATTATTGTAGGAATACCCAATTAATGGAAGATATCATCCCAACTTCCTTTAAGCTCCAACACACATGTTATAAGAATATCCTCAAGGGTTTGGATGGTTCTTTTGGATTGGCCATCCATTTGAGGGTGGAAGGTTGTAGAAAGCTTAACTCTAGTACCAAGACCCCTTTGGAAAGATCTCCAAAAATGTGAAGTAAATTGAGCTCCACGATCAGATAGGATGGAAAAAGGAACCCCATGCAACTTTATCAAGTCGTGAATGTACAACCTTGCATAAAAATCAGCCCCACATGTGGTCTTAACTGGTAGAAAGTGAGCTGATTTGGTCATCCTATCAACCACAACCAAAATGGAATCAAAACCTTTTCTAGTCTTGGACAACCCAACCACAAAATCCATATTAATCACTTCCCACCTCCAAGTCGAAATCTCTACATATTGGGTTAAGCCACCCAGTGTTTGATGTTCGCTTTGACTCGTTGAAAACTATGAAAATCGAAAACAAATTTGGCAATATCCCTTTTCATGCCTCCCCATCAATACACCTCTCTCAAATCCCAATAAATTTTGGTCGAACAGAGGTTGATAGAATAAGAAGAGTTATGGGCCTCATCAAGGATATTTTCTGTTAAGCCATCAACACACGGTGCACACAATCTACCTTGGTAGCTAAGGGAACCATCTCCCTCTTGGGTGAAAACCTCCACCTTGCCCCCTCTTTCACCAAGGCCTTCAGCTCTAACAAGGAGGGATCAAGATCTTATTTTGCCATCACTTCATCAACCAAAGAAGACCTAGACCCATCCACAACAACAATATCACCACTACCAACCTCCTCCAACCTAACCCCCAACCTAGCCTACCGATACACTTTCCTAGCCATCTCCTTCTCACCACCATCAACATGATCTAGGATACCCATGGACACCTTATAAAAGGCATCTGCCACCACATTTGCCTTACCCAGATTATAGTGCACACTCATATCATAGTCTTTAAGAAGTTTTAGCCAAATTCTTTACCCCAAGTAGAGATCTTTTTGAGTGAATGCATATTGGAGGCTTTTATGATCGATGAACACATAAACATGCACCCCATACAAATAATATCACCAAGTTTTCAAAGAAAATACTATGACGGCCAATTCAAGATCATGAGTAGGGTAGTTCTTTTCATGCACTTTGAGTTGCCTAGAAGCATAGGCTATCACCTTACCATTTTGCATAAGCACACAACCCAAACCAACTCTAGAATCATCATAATACATTACAAATCCGTCAAGCCCATCCAGTAGTGACAATATAGGATCGGGCACAAGCTTATCTTTCAAGGTTTGGAAGCTCCTCTCACATTCATCGGTCCGCAAACACTTAGCCTTCTTTTGAGTCAATTTTATCATAGGGGAAGCAATAGAAAAGAATCCATTCACAAACTTACGATAATAGCCCGCTAAGCCCAAGAAACTCTTAATGTCCGACGGGTCAATAGTCTAGGCCAATTTCTAATCACATTGGTCTTTTTAGGATCCACCTTTTACCATCCCCCGACACCACATGCCCTAGTTAAGCAACCTCCCTCAACCAAAATTCACACTTTTCATATTTAGCATAAAATTTATCCTCCCTCAATCCTTATAACATAATACTCAAATAAGCCCTATGCCTCTCCTCATCATGAGAATAGATCAAAGTATCATCAATGAAGACCACAACAAAGGAATCAAGGTAGGTTTTGAAGACCCTAGTCATAAGGTCGATGAAGATGGTCAATGCATTAGTCAACCCAAAAGACAACACAACAAACTCATAATACCCAAATCTAGTCCGGATGGTCATCTTGGGAATATCACACTCCCTCACCTTCAGTTGATGATATCCAGAGTGAAGATCAATCTTAGAGAAACGACTAGCCTCTTTGAATTGGTCAAACAAATAATCAATCGTTGGAAGAGGATACTTATTCTTGATGGTGACCCTATTGAGTTCGGTAGTAAATATACATCCTAAGGACCTATTCTTCTTTTTCACAAACAACACCAGTGCACCCCAAAGTGATTGGCTAGGCCTAATGAACCCCTTCTACAACAAGTTCATCGATTGCTCCTTTAACTCCTTCAACTCCATTGGGGCTATATGGTAAGGGGGAATAGAAATTGGTTGAGTAACGGGAAAAAGATCTATACCAAAATGTATTTCCCTTTTGGGAGGAACACCGAGAAGGTCATTCGGAAAGACATCAACTCATTTACAATCGGAACCTACTCTATGGGAAGGGATTTAGACTCCACATTCCTAACCCTCAAAAGATGGTGAAGACACCTCTTAGAGATCATTGTACGGGCTCTAATGCAAGAGATGAATCTACCCCTTCACCACCACATCTTGACTCTCCCACTCAAGGACGGTTTCATTTGGAAATTGGAATTTTACCCTAAGGGTTCTACGATCAATAGAAGCATATTAGGCATACAACCAATCCATCCCAAGAATGACATCATAATCAATCATGTCTAACTCAACAAGCTCACAAGGAAACATTTTATGCAAGATGAAAATAGGACAACTTTTACAAACATATCTATCAACAATATATGCACCAATAGGAGTAGACACCTCATATGACTCAAGCAATAGTTCGAGCTCAACATGGAATCTTTTGGCAATAAAGGGGTAACAAAAGAAAGAGTGGCACTTGGATAAATCTGTGTATACACATCAAAGTCAAGGATTTTCAATATATCGGTAACAACATCGGGGCTTCATCAACCCTTTGCCTCCTATTCAAAGTACAAAATTGGTTTTTCCTTGGGCCACCATCATGTTGGCCACCTCTCCCCAAAGGGACCATATTAGCACCTTGAAGACGAATCTGCTTACCCTTTTTGCAATTTCGAGGGTAATCTATTGCCTTATGCCCCATTTCTCCATAGCCATAGCAAGCATCGGTATCCCTCAAGCATGGGCCACCATGACCCTTACACACTTCGAACATACATCAATAGGAGCCACACCCTTACCACCTTGAGCCTTTGGCAAATAATTTGCAACCCTATTTTGAAATGTACGAGAAGACCCTTGTCCTCGTTGGAATCGGTAACTCCTTTGGAACTTACCCTCTTGGCCTCATGATCCCTTCTCTTCCTCAATTTCTCCTCTTCTATTTGTTCGGCATAGGTAATCAAACATGACAAGTCCATGTCACTAATCAACATGGTGGACTGGTATTCTTCACTAACCAAGTCAGAGATACCCATAACAAATTTGTTCATTCTCGACCTTGGGTCGGCAATCATGTAAGGAGCAAACTTTTAAAGTTTGGTGAACTTGAGCGCATACTCCTTCACACTTATGGACCCTTGTCTCAAATTCATAAATTTCACAAACTTAGCTTCCCTAAATTTAAGGGGGAAGAATTGATTAAGGAAGGAAACCTTGAAATCCTCTAAAAGCACCACATAATTGACTCCCTTTTCCTACTTCCATGTTTGTACCATATTTGTGCTACCCCTTTGAGTTGGTAAGCCACCAACTCTGCCTTATACAGTCACCTCATACCCATAATAGACAAAATATTGTAAACCTCATCAATGTTGAGGGTCCTTACTCACCTTTGACCTATGGAATTTCGAGGGATTCATATTCATGAAGTCTCTCGCCCAAGAAGCTGGTGTAGGAGCAGGAGGGGCTTGGACCCCTTGTTTGGCTTGATTAACCACCACTTCTGCAATCATGATGAGAGTATCCCTAAGCTCTCCATTGACTGGTTGCTCCTGAAACGACCCCGAAAAGAGCCCAAAAATATGCCTCGGAATGCCTAGAATTTTAAATTTCATATTTATGAAAATCCATTTGTTATTTCAAAAATTCGACTTCATATTCTTGTTCAAGGAGTCAAAATTAGTTGTGGGTTCTATCCTCAATTTAATAGCGAAAGATTATCAATTATATATTTTTAAGTGACAATTTCAAGTAAGCACTGCATGATGCTGGCGCGATGCGACAGTGTTCCATTTCAGTGTATTTTTTTTTGGTTCGTCCAACATTTTCTAAGTGTTGGGCCCAAGGTTCCCAAATGTGCTTTTACCTAAACTTAGCCAAATTTCACCCTAATATTACCCAAAATATTTCCCAAAACTCACTCAAAACACTTAGCCATATTTTCACTCCCAAATTCAACTCCCAAACCCTCAACCTAAGCTAAGGTTCTTCTTGAAGGTTATTCTCTAAGCTTCAGGCCTCCATCTCCAATCTTCACCAAGTTCATCTCTAACCCAAGGTATGTGGGATTCTTTTGTGGGTTCCTTTCACCCATGACACCCAAGCCTTCTTTTACTTTAATTTCATGACTTAAAGTTGATTTACAAATGGGTCTTGCTTATTATGAAATTCACTACAACTATGTTAAAGTTATGTAAAGTTGTGACTGTTTTGCCATGTTTTGAGCTATAAATTTTGATCTATTGTAAGATTTGAGAAGGGATTTTGATGTATATTGTTTGAGGGTATTGCAAAGTGTATGGTTTTACAATGGATTTTCTTGCATGATTTCAACTCTATAATTCATGGATTTATACTCGCATTACAAACCCTCTAAGTGTGTGGTAAAATGTCCGCATGTGGTTTCTTAAGTAGTTGAGGGTCTAAAGTATGAGATATGATATGAATGACTATATGTTGATCAAATGAGCTTATGTATTTGATATTCTCTATACAAAGTGTTGTATTAGACTATACCTGATCCGGGGGGATAAGAGCCTGAGTAATCATGTTAGGTTTTTTACTCATCAATCATATGAGGGGTTTGTACTTTGTCATCGTGTTGAAAAGGTGTGATTATCATCAACCATGTTAGGGGTTTATACCACACAACCACCAAGAGGTTTTTAACTTAAATAGCTAGTTTGGTCTCTTCTACATTTGTGATATCCTATATGAGCATGAGTTATTTAAGCATGTTTTACTTAAACATTGATCATACATGTCATATTGTTATATTATGGCTATTTCTTAATATTATGTATTTTGATCATGATGCCTATCTAGTGTAGCATTTCATCCTACATACTTAGTACATTCAAACGTACTAACATATACTATTGCCTACATGATATTACCATGTAGGAATTGGAGCCCATGTTGATCATCCTCCTCTGCGTGGCTAGTTCGGTGCAACTCAAGCTTGTTGGTAAGACTTCCACTTTGGGGACCTTAGTCTACTCTCTCTTTTGTTATGCATTGATACACTCTTGTTTATAATCTATTTGACTATGAGGGTGAGCCCGGTTGCTTCATCTTGGTGCCTGCTCTTTTCTACGTAGTTTAGGTGGTTGTTGGACATGTTTGTATCTACGATATAATTTTAAATCTTTTCTTTTGACTATGATATTGTGCAAGATTTTTTCCTTAGCCCCTTTCTGCCTATTCTTACTCTTTAATGTTTTTATATGCTTCTGCGATCAATGATGTGTAATGACAAGTTAAGAGGCTTTTTTGATGTTCCTTCAAGTTCCTTATTCGCTATGTCACATCAACGCCCTAGACTTGGGTCGTGACAAGCTAGCATCAGAGAATAAGGTTGATAGGTTCTCAAAGTCCAACACACCGCGTCGATAAGACACCTGTTCCTAGTTGTGCAGTGTACCATGACATGAATGGGAGGCTATGAGATGTTTTAGGAAATGTTTTCGTTCTTCATGTTTGACATCATGCTATAGAGTTGTGGTGAGATTTGTCCCCCTAATAATTATTCTTTTGCTATGCTACATCATGCCATACACTCGAGGATAAAGGGCTCAAACCCCAAGGAGAAACCTACCAATGGTGAGGTTCGGATGCTCTCACAATGCTTGCTCAAGTGGTGGCCAACCAAGTCAATCAAAGGGCCCAAGCCCCTCATGCTAGTATCCCAGGAGCTAAGATAAGATACTTCATAATGATGAATTCTCCAGTTTTCTATGGATCAAAGGTGGATGAAGATCCATAAGAGTTCGTTGATGAGGTCTAAAAAATTTTGTATATTGGCATACTAACTCAAAGGGGTAGCTGTAATATGGTATGATCAATGGGAGAGTGAGAAGGGGGTTGGTAATGTAGTGCTTTGGGAGGAGTTCAAATTGGCTTTCCATAATCGATACTTCCCTCTTGAGCTTAGGGAACCGAAGTTGGTAGAGTTTTTAAAATTTAAATAAGCTGACATAATTGTGAGGGAGCATGCCCTCAAGTTTAATTAACTTTCAAAGTATGTTCCTCATTTGGTGGTCGATCCTAGATCTAGGATGAATAAGTTCATGATGGGGGTCCCTGACTTGGTAAGTTAAAAATACTAGTCCACCATGCTAATTAGTGATATGGACTTGTCTCAGTTGATAACCTATGCCAAGCAAATAGAGGAGCAGAAATTGAGGAAGAGTAGGTCGAATGAGGCCAAGAGGGCCTAGTTTGAGGGTAAATTCCAAAAGGGTGCTAAATTTCGTCAAGGCCAAGGGCCTCCTCATGCTACTAATAGGGGGTTTACCAATGACTTCCCTAGGACTCAAGGTGTTGGTGGGATGGATCCTATGGATGTGTGCCCAAAATGTGGAAGGAGCCATGGAGGCCCGTGTTTGAAGGGTTCTAATACTTGTTGTGAATATGGAGAGCTTGTTCACAAGAAGGTTGATTTTCCAAGAAATTATGGCAAGGTCTGACATGCTAATGTGGTCCCATTGGGGAGAGGTGGTCCTCAAGGTGGTGCCCTAAGGCATGGTTGATTTTATGCTCTACATGAAAGCAAGGGGTTAGTGAGGTCCCCGATGTTGTTACTGATACGTTAAAATCTTTGACTTTGATGTGTGTGCTTTGATTGATCGGGGTGCTACTCTTTTCTTTGTTACTCCTTTTGTTTCTAAAAAGTTCCATATTGTCGCTGAGTTGTTACATGAGTTATATGAAGTGTCTACTCCTATTGGTGCCACTATTGTTGCTAGGAAAGTTTATAGAAGTTGTCCTATTGGCAGTTTGCATAAGTTATTACCTTGTGATCTTGTTGAATTAGACATGGTAGATTTTGATGACATATTTGGGATGAATTGGTACATGCCTACTATGCTTGTATTGATTATAGAACCTGTAGGGTCAAGTTTCAATTTCCTAATGAACTAGTCCTTGTGTGGGAAATTCAAGATGTGGTGGTCAAGGGTTTCATTTTATGCATTAAAGCCCATAGGTTGATTTCTAAGGGTTATTTGTATCATCTTATGAGGGTTAAAGAAATGGAATCCAAAGTGCCTTCCATAAATTCGATTCCGATTGTAAATGAGCTTCTTGATGTCTTCCCAAATGACCTTCCCAGTGTCTCTACCAAAAGAGAGATAGATTTTAGCATAGATCTCTTTCCTAATACTCAACCTATCAATATTCGCCCTGACCGTATGGCCCCGGCGGAGTTGAAGGAGTTAAAAGAACAATTAAATGATTTGTTGGAAAAGGGATTTATTAGGCCTAGCCAATCACCTTTGGGTGCACCGGTGTTGTTTGTAAAAAAGAAGAATGAGTCACTTAGAATGTGTATTGACCACCGGCAACTCGCTAGGTCACTATAAAGAATAGATATCCTTTTCCAAGAATTGATGACTTGTTTGACCAATTGCAAGGGGATAGCTTATTCTTTAAGATTGATATTCGATCTGGGTATCATCAAGTGAGGCTGAAGGTGTGTGATGTTCCCAAGATAAACTTTCGGAATAGATATGGGCATTATGAGTTTGTTGTGATGTTGTTTGGGTTGGCTAATGCACCAGTCATCTTTGTGGACCTAATGAATAGGGTCTTCAAACCTTACCTTGATTCCTTTGTTGTGGTTTTCATTGATGATATTTTGATTGATTGATATAGTACGGAGGAGCATATGGGGCTTTTGAGGGTCGTGTTGCAAAGATTGAGGGAGGAGAAATTATATGTAAAATATGGAAAGTGTGAATTTTGGTTGAAGGAGGTTGCATTCTTGGTCATCTGGTGTCACGAGATGGTATGAAAGTGGATCCTAAGAAAATTAATGTGATTAGAGTTGGCCTAGACCATTGACCCTGTTGGATATTAGGAGCTTCTTAGGCCTTGCGGATTACTATAGAAGATTTGTGAATGGGTTCTCCTCCATTGCTTCCCGTATGACCAAATTGACTCAAAAGAAGGTTATGTTTATGTGGACCAATGAATATGAGAGAAGCTTTGAACATTAAAGTATAGGCTTGTGTGCGCTCCTATATAGTCACTACTGGATAGGCTTGTGGGTTTTATTGTGTATTGAGATGCATCTAAAGTTGGTCTGGGTTGTGTGCTAATGCAAAATGGTAAGACCACAACCTATCTTCTAGACAACTCAAAGTGCATGAAAGGAATTACCCTGCCCAAGATCTAGAGTTAGCTTTCATTGTGTTTGCATTAAAGATTTGGTGTCATTATTTATATGGGGTGCATGTGGATGTCTTCACCGATCATAAGAACCTCCAATATGTCTTCACTCAAAAATATCTCAACTTGAGACAAAAAAGGTGGCCAGAACTTCTCAAAGATTATGACATGAGTGTGCATTATCATCTGGGTAAGGCAAATGTGGTGGCGGAAGCTTTGAATTGAGTGTCCATGGGTAGCCTAACTCATGTTGATGGTGGTGATAGGGAAATGGCCAAGGAGGTGCCTAGATTGTCTAGATTAGGGTTTAGGTTGGAAGAGGTTAGTGACGATTGTGTGGTTGTTATTGATGGGTCTAAGTATTCATTGGTCGACGAGTTGATAGAAGAAAAAGATCTTGACTCCTCCTTGCTTGAATTGAAGGCCTTGGTGAAAGAGCGCAAAGTAGAGGTTTTCTCCCAAAGGGGAGATAGTGCCCTTAGGTACCAAGGTAGGTTGTGTGTGCCTTGTGTTGATGGTTTGAGAGAGAAAATCCTTGATGAGGCCGATAATTTTTCTTATTCTATCCACCCCTATTCCACCAAAATGTATAGAGACTTGAGAGATATGTATTGGTGGGGAGGCATGAAAAGGGACATTTCTAGATTCGTTTTCAGTTACCATAGTTGTCAACAAGTTAAAGCCGAATATCAAAGACTAGTTGTCCTAACCCAAGACAAAGATATTCCCACTTAGAAGTGGGAGATGATTAATATGGATTTTGAGGTTGGGTTGCCCAAGACTTGAGAAGGTTTTGATTCCAATTGGGTGGTGGTTGATAGGATGATGAAATCAACTCATTATCTATCGGTTAAGACCACATATGGGGCTGAAGAGTATGCATGGTTGTACATCTATGAGTTAGTTAGGTTGCATGGGGTTCTTTTGTCCATCATATTGGATCATGGTTCACAATTCACTTCAAACCTTTGGAGATACTTTCAAAGGGGTATTGGTACAAAATTACACCTTAGTATAGCCTTTCACCTCCAAACGGATGGCCAAGCCGAATGGACAATTCAAACCCTCGAGGATATGTTTAGAGCATGTGCATTAGAGTTGAGGGGTAGTTGGTATGACCATCGTTCTTTGATTGAATTCGCATACAACAATAGCTATCACTCTAGCATCAGTATGGCTCCTTTTGGGGCTCTTTATGAGAGATGTTGTAGATCACTGGTTGGTTTGTTTGAGGTTGGAGAGGTGGCTTTATTGGGACCGAATCTGGTTATGGATGATGAGGGCAAGGTTGAGAACAACCCAAAGTCGTCAAAAATCTTATGTTGATGTGAGAAGAAGATACCTTGAATTCAAAGTATGTGTATTGGGTTTATTTGAAGGTTTTTCCAATGAAAGGTGTGGTCCATTTTGGTAAAAAGGGGAAGTTGAGTTCAAGATATGTTTGTCCTTATGAGGTCCTGAAGAGGGTTGGCAAGGTAGCTTATGAGTTGAAGTTGCCTAGTGAAATGAATTTGGTTCATTCGGTGTTCCATGTCTCAATGTTGAGAAAATGTGTTGGTGACCCTAATGCTATTGTGCCTCTCGCTGTTGTGGGTGTTGTTAAGGTTAACTTGACTTATGAGGAGGTTTCGATTTAGATCCTAGATAGGCAAGTGAAGAGATTGAGGAACAAGGAGGTGGCATCCATTAAGGTCCTTTGGAGGAACCAACAAATCGAAAGTGCTACTTGGGAGGCCGAAACTGACATACAAAAGCAGTATACTTATCTTTTCCACTATACTCAAGCCTAGGTACTAATTCTAAGTCCGCTCTGTGAGTTCAAGTCTTATGATTCAGGCCCTATGTCATGCATATGCTTTCATGTTTAAGTTAGCAAGTTATGATGATTTTACACGTATGTTGAGATCTTGAAAATGGTGTTTTAAATGTGATGTTGCATTCTAGGTGGGGCTAATTAGTTTATGATCATTTTTGTCTTGTATGTCAATTTTATATTCAGGGAAGAATGGTCCCAAGCGGGAGATATTGAAACGACCCCAAAAAGTGCCGAAAATATGCCTCAGAATGCCTGGAATTTTAAATGTCATATACCTCAAAATTCGTTTGCTATTTCGAAATGCGACTTCATATTCTTGTTTAGAGGGTCCAAATTAGGTGAAAAGGGGTCTAACCTCGATTTAAGAGCGAAAGATTAGCAATTATAAATTTTTATGTGATGATCTCCAGTGAGCACTATGCGATGCTGGAACGAAGCAGCAGTGTTCCATTTCAATGTATTTTTTTAGTTCGTCCAACATATCTAAGTGTTGGGCCCAGGGTTCTCAAATGTATTTTTACCTATACTTAGCCAAATTTCACCCTCATATTACCCAAAACATTTCTTAAAACTCACTCAAAACACTTAGCCAAATTTTCACTCTCAAATTCAAGTCCCAACCCTCAACCCAAGCTATGGTTCTTCTTCAAGGTTTTTCTCCAAGCTTAAAGCCTCTATCTCCAATCTTCACCAAGTTCATCTCTAAGCCAAGGTATGTGGTATTCTTTCATGGGTTCTTTTAACCCATGATACCCAAGCATCTTTTTACTTAAATTGCATGATTTAAAGTTGATTTACAAATGGGTCTTGCTTATTTTGAAATTCATTGCACACTATGTTAAAGATATGTAAAGTTGTGACTATTTTGCCATGTTTTGAGTTATAAATCTTTGATCTATTGTAAGATTTAAGAAGGGGTTTTGATGTATATTGCTTAAGGGCATTATATGGTGTTGATTGATTGTTTTAGAATGGATTTTCTTGCATGATTTCATCTTTATAATTCATAATTTTATACTAGTATTACACACGCTCTAATTGTTTGATAAAATGTCTGAATGTGGTTTCTTAAGGTATTGAGGGTCCAAAGCATGAGATACGATACAAACACTATATGATGATGAAATGATTTTATGTATATGATATGCTCTATATAAAGTGTTGCATTAGAGCATACTCGATCCGGGGGGATAAGAGCCGAGTAACCATGTTAGGGGTTTGTATTCATCAACCATGTGAGGGGTTTGTACTTCGCCACCGTGTTGATAAGGTGTGATTATCATCAACCATGGGAGGTGTTTATACCACAGAACCACCAAGGGTTTGTACCTTGAATAGCTAGCTTAGTCTCTTCTACATATATGATATCCTATATGAGCATGAGTTACTTAAGCATGTTTTACTTAAGCATTGATCATACATG
>JAOTQR010009459.1:0-18236 GCA_025774065.1 Solanum ossicruentum
TGGTATGACTATGTATGTATGATACATTTGTTGGGCGGTTCTACCGCAGCGGTGACCTTGTCGGCCCGCATATATATATATATATATATACATATATGAGTATGGATATTTGCTGTATGCTGGGGTTGCTATTTTCAGGTTTGGTTAGTCAGTAAAACAGAGGAACTCTGCCGAAAGTTCGGTAGATTCCTTAGCTATTATAGTTGGAAATCCAGTTTAGTGTTTGTCTAGGTGCCCAATCAGCAATAATAACGGTCCCTGGGTTGGGTCGTGACATCTCCATAACTTGGTGAACCAAGTCTGGACTAATCAATGCTAGCTTACTCACCTCGAACTAACGATTCAGTGATTTATATTTCCTTCCATAAAGTGACCCATATGAAGCCATTTGAATACCCAGATGAGAACTATTATTAGTGGTAAACTCAATTGGAGGTACATGGTCATCTCAATTACTCTTAAAATCAATGATACAGTATCTAAACATATTCTCCAATGTTTGAATTATACACTCTGCCTGGCCATCGATTCATGGGTAAATGGTTGTGCTAAGGTTCACCTTCGAAACCAAGCCTCTCTTGAAGGATCTCCAAAATTGTGCAGTGAATTGAGCTCCTTTGTCTGAGATAATAGAAAAAGGGACACCATGCAATCTAACAATCTCCTTTATATATAATCAGACATAGTCCTTTTGCAATGTCAGTAGTCTTTACTGCCAAGAAATATATGGAGTTTATCATCCTGTCAACTATCACCCACATTGAATAATGCTACTTGCGGGACCTCGATAAGCCCATGTGAAATCCATGTTAATCATATTCCACTTTCCCTCTAGAATTTCAAAATTCTAGGCTGCTTCACATGACCATTTATGTTCAACCTTAGCTTGTGAGCAATCATGCACTTACAAACAAAGTTTGCAATGTCTCTCTTCATCCCACTCCATCAATAAACCTCTCTCAAGTCTTAGTATATTTTTGTAGAATGTAGATGGATATAATATCTAGAGTTATGGGCTTCTACGATGATCCTTTATCGAATACTATCAACATCTAAAACACACAATCTACCTTAATATCTCAATATTTCTTCTACCCATTTGGCAAAATCCATCTCCTTATGTTTATGCATGTCTATCTTTAATTGTAGTAGAATAGGGTCTTAGTCTTGCTTTTTTTCACCTCCACTAGTAGAAATGATATAGACCCATTATGCGCTAGAGCTCTACCTTCACCATTGAGAATTCAAATGAGCATCTGGGTCCTAGTCCCAGCCTCAATCCCTAGATCACCTCTGGACCTTCAATTTTTATTGATTATTTGACGTTAGACTATGTGTGGATCTTTAATTTTAGAGTTACAAATTCTTTACTGCCTAATTGTTATAGTTATATCTATACTATGTATCTGGCATCCTTATGAAGGCTTGGTTGGGCGTAGCTGGGGATTCTTACCTAGATTTTTGTTGTTCATGTGATTGGTTATTTCTCTTACTTTCGATGCTATATTTTGATATTGGTGTGGGTTTATATATCTTTTTCATATTTCTTTTACCTTTGTTGCTCAGTAGGCCTATGATGCCTACTGGGTGTCTATCATTTTGGTATTCATGCTACACTTTGCATCTACTTTGTGATTTAGATCTGAGCACTAGTCATTATCACTGATATATCGAGCCTGCTGCAGTCAGTTCCATAGACAAGAGTGAGCACTTACTATTTTGGGATCATTTCTTTCTCCTTCACCTGAATGACTAGTCTTTTGCTTTTTTGAAATTCACTAGCTTGTATATGTTTTTGGTCTACTTTTAGGACTTGTACTCATCTTAATTCTGTTGTAGCAACTTGTGTCTTTCACATTCTAGGAAGGATCATTTATGTATATATTTATAATTTTGTTCTTTTTTATTGGTATCATTCTATCTTTAATCAGCTTTTTGTCCCCTTACACCCTTTACCTGTAATTCTAAGTACATGTTTGGCTTACTTGTCGGTGGGTTAGGGTAAGAGCCATCAGGATTTGACAAAATCGGTTGTAACAAAACACAACCATAATAACTGGATTAATCCTATGGAAAACACAAAAACAATTACAGGAGAAGACAAGATTCTATCTTCTTCTAACTTTATAACCTAATTTGTGACCTACACTCTTCGAAGGTCATGTCCTTATTGATATGAAGCTACACCATATCTTGCCTAATTATTTCTCCCTAATACTTTTTCAGACTAGCCCTATCCTTTTGTGTACTCCCTAAATTCAACCTCTCATACCTCTTAATTAGGCCTTCAACATACGTCCTCTGCATATGAGTAAATAATCTCAGTCTCACTTTTATTATCTTGTATTTCGTAGAGGCCATTCACACCTTCTCCCAATGAACCTCATTTTTTATCTTATCATTCCTATTATTTCCACATATGTAACTCAACATCCTCATCTATATGACCTATGTCTTCTGAACGTATGAGTTTTTGACTAGCTTGAACTTCATTCCGCATAACAGTGATATCCTATCCATTATTTTGTACAACTTAATTTTAACTTTAAATGGTACCTTTTTATTACACAATACTCTAGAAGTAAGCATTCATTTCATTCATGCTTCCCCATAATGATGCACGATATTTCATCAATGTTCCCATTACTATGGATGACAGATCCATGATATATAAAGCTTTTGAAATGCCCCAAAAATGTGCTTCGAAAATGCCCATAATCATAATTTCCATATATCTCAATATCCGTGCGTAATATCAAAAATCCAACTTCATATTCTCGATTAGGGGGCAAAATTGAGTGAGAAATGGGTATAACCTGAATTTTAGAGGACCCATAGCGAAAAATAATCTTCGCCAATTTATGATTTCTAGAGAGCATCCGTGCCCTGGCCGTGATGTGCTAGGGGCGCGGAGCAGTACAATTTTGTTCTTTATATTCGGTCCGCATCATGAACCAGACACGACCCAAATACAACTTTTTCTTAATTTTTCCTATGCACCCAAGGGCATTGGGTTCATAGCCCTATGCCCACTAAAATGTGAAATCACTTATACTTAGCCATTTTTCAACTCTATATCACTCAAAACCCTATCCAAAATCGCTCAAAGACTTAACCGAATATCTCATTCCAAATTCAAGGATTTCAAGTTTAACTTTGGAACTCAAGGATTCACTTCAAGTTCTAAATTTTCTTCAAGCTCACCTCAAGAAAACTTAAGTTTGAGGTATGCGGGTTTCATCCATTGAGTTCTTTCATCCATGGAGCCCAATCTTCCTTTTTATGAAAATTACATGTTTTCAAGTTGTAATACCTATGAATATCTTTTATTATGAATTATGAGAATAAATCATGTAGGGGTTTTATGAAATATTTATGAATTATGCATGACTATATATTTTAAGCTTATACTATGATTCGATTAGCCCATTGAGACTATGCATGTTTTAAGATATGAAACAATGATCTATTATGGGTCTTGATAATAGATTTCAAGCTACCCTGCATGAGACTTTTACTAGATGTTGGTGGGTTGATTTGCATTAACTTTTCTCATCTTATTTTACTTTCGAAATGATTTTGAACAAGTATCATGAACCCACCAAGTGTTTGATAAAATATCAAGTAAAGAATTCTCAAGTTATTGATCATCTATTATATGATTTACAAGTCAAGTGACCTTATGATGATTAAGGGCTTCTATGTATGTGTTGAATTCATGGAAAGTATCTATAATGTTGTAGGTATCAAGTTAGCCCCATTTCAATATTTTTACCTCTTGTGAGCCATTCATGATAAAGCAAGGGATCATATATGATTGCTATCTATTTTCATGTTCAAGTTAGGCTCACTATTAGAGGGCAAACATGTTTATGAGTTACTCAAGGCATATTATCATGTCTCTTACAAGTTGTTCATGTTGTGACTAAAGTATGATTATTTCAAGAATTTCGTGGGATTAGAGTTAGCACCTATTGAGGCTTAAGATGGGGGCTCGATCAAGGGGTCCTTATATTATGTCTTAGTCTCTAACTCGATCAAGGGGTCCATATATTATGTCTTAGTCTCTAAACTATGTGCTACCATAGTTTATACGTGATCTCTTTTGTAGCTTTCTAGTGGATGCATCTAGTTATACCACACCTTGTTGATGGGGTGGCATGCCTCAATCACCTTGACGAGGGGGTGGCATACCCTGGATTATTCATTGTATGGCTATCATGGCAAGTAGACCACATCTTGTTAAGGGGGTGACATGCCTCGATCTCCTTGTTAAGGGGGTGACATTCCTCAATCACCTTACCAAGGGGGTGACATGCCTTGGATTCCAACTAGTAGCTTGCTTGGTCTATGTCGGTTAACGTTTCTTCCCACACATTGATCATGCATGCCATATTGAGATTTTATATATCCATTGCCTATGATTATGCATTTTGACTATAGTGGCTTTTGTATTTTTGCATTGTATTCTGCATACTTAGTACATTCAAATGTACTAATGCATACTCTATGCCTACATGATATTACAATGTAGGGACCAAGACACCTTTTGATCATCCTCCATGTGGCTAGTTCATACATCAGAGATAAGCTTTGGTGAGTCCTCAAGTCCGAGGACACTGTATACATTACTTTTGCTATTTTGAGACTTCTTGATGTTGAACACTTGTTATTACGAGGATGAGCCTGGAAAGTGTCTTAGCCCCTACTCTATTCTGTGTTAGAGGTATTGTTGGATATTATGATGTACTTATGCTTAAGCTTGACTCTTCTATGCTTTTATGATTATCAAAGACTTCCTTTAGCCCCACTTCCATTTATTATATCTCTTGTTATTATTTATTTTGCTTCCGCGACCAAGGATGTGCGATTGATATGCTAAGAGACTTGTTTGGGGTCCCTTTGGATTCCCATTTGCCGTGTCACGTTTAGGCCCTAGGCTTGGGCCGTGACAACTTTCTCTCCTGAGAATAGGTTGAGTTGAAAGCATCGCTTACATGTCTGCATCATCCATCTTAACACTAAATTCTCACTCTAAGTATTTAATTTTGATCTTGCTTAATGTGTAATCTTTGGACTCCAGAGTTTGTCTCCAAACCTCCAATCTATTATTAATGTTGTTCCATGTCTCATCAATAAGAACTACGTCATCCTCAACTAGAATACACCAAGGGATCTCCTTTGGAGTATACTATGTCAGCTTATTTAACAATAAAGTAAAAAGAAAAGGGCTCAATATAAATCTTTGACGAAGTTCCATCTTACCAAGAAAATGTTTTGAGTCTCCTCCTACCGCTCTAACTCTAGTCTTGGCTCTATTATGCATATCCTTTATCACCCAAACATGAACTATTGATACATCTTTCGCCTCCAAAGACCTCCAAGGGACATCCCTCGAAACTTTGTCATGCCCCTTCTCAAGATCAATAAACACCATATGGAGATCGCTCTTTCTATCTCTATATATCTTCACCAATCTTTGTATAAGATGGATTTCTTTAGTAGTCAATTGCTCTGGCATGAGTCCTAATTTATTCTAAAATATGGACACTCATCTCTTGAAACGACCCCAAAAAGTGCCCGCAAATATGCCTCGGAAGTGCCCTGAATCATAATTTCAATATATCAAAAAATATGTCTGTTATTTTGAAAATTGAACTTCATATTCTTGTTTAGGGGAAAAATTGAGTGGGAAATGGGTCTAACTCAAATTTTAGAGCAACCATATCAAAATTCGAAAATCACAAAAATGCGATTTAGGAGGGTCAACTTTAAAAGTGCATATGTCTTAGCACACAACGAACTGGGTGGCCCACATCTACAAATTAAAGATCTTTGAATTAACTTTCCAATACACTTTGTTTCACCTCATTTCGAATTCGAATAAAGAATTTATGCCTGTTTCTGTAGAACTCATTTGTGCAGAAATGCAAATCTAGTGAGTAATCCGTGTCGATTCCACGACATAGAGCAGTGTTATTTTGGTCCTGTTTTGTTTTGACTTCGGTCCAAGACTTTCAAGTCTTAGGCCTAAGGGTTCCTACTTGAAATTACCTGTACTTAGCCTTATTTCACCCTCATATCATCCTAAACATTCCCCAATATCCACTCAAACACTTAGACTATATTTCACCCTAAATTCAAGTCCCAAAGCTCAAGACTAATCTTAACGATTTCATCGAGGATTTCATTCAAACTTCGAGTCTCCATTTCCAATCTTCTTCAAAGGTTCTTCAAAGGCAAGCTATGTGAGTTTTTTTTTCAAGGGTTCCTTTCACCCATGATACCAAAGCTTCCTTTTACTCAAATTGGATGACTTAAAGTTGATTTTATAAATGGTGCTTTGTTGTTATGAAATTCACTACATACTCTGTTAAAGCTATGTGAAATTGTGACTGTTTTGCTATATTTTGAGCTATAAATCATGGTCCTATTGTAAGTATTGATGAGGGGTTTTGGTGTTTGTTCCTTGAGGGTGTTGCAAGGTGTTGATTGATGGTTTTACAATGATTTTTTTTGCATGATTTTATCTTTATATTAATCATTTTATACTAGCATTACACATCCTCTAAGTGTTTGGTAAAATGTTTTGTGTGGTTTCTTGAGGAGTTGAAGGTCCAAAGCATGAGATATGATATGATTGACTATATGATGATGAAATGAGCATATGTATATGATATACTCTATATAAAGTGTTTCATTAGACCATACCCGATCCGGGGGGACAAGAGCCCAGGTAACCGAGGTGGGGGCTTGTACTCATCAACCATGTGAGGGATTTGTACTTTGTCACTGTGGTGATAAGGTGTGATTATCATCAACCATGCAAGGGGTTTGTACCATACTGCCAGGGTGATGGGGTGAAACCAGCATCAATAAACCAAGGGGTTTGTACCTTGAAAATCTAGCTTGGTCTCTTCTAGACATATGATATCCTATATAAGCATGAGTTACTTAAGTGTGATTTAGGTAAGCATTGATCATACATGCCATATTGTTATATTATGCCTATTGCTTAATATTTTGTATTTTGATTATGATGCCTATCTATTGTTACATTGCTTCTTATATACTTAGTACATTTGAACGTATTAACACATACTTTTGCGTACATGATATCACCATGTAGGATCCGAAGCCCAAGTTGATCATTCTCCTCCTTCATGTGGCTAGTTCAGTGCTACTCAAGCTAGTTGGTGAGTCCTCCACTTCGGGGACCCTAGTTTATGTTTCTCTTATTATGTATTAAGACACTCTTTTTTATGTTCTATTTTAACTTCGAGGGTGGGCCCATTGCTTTATCTTGGCCCTTACTCCTATCTATGTTGTGGAGGTATTGTTCGACATGCTATGTATCTATATTATGAGCCTTGATGCTTTTGTCTCTTGATTATGATGTTATGCAAGCTTTCCTCTTAGTCCCTTACCCTTATTTTCCAAACTTCTATATGTTACTTAAGTATTAATCTCTCCCCCTTAGTCCCAATTCCCCTTGTTTAAGTTACTTGTGTTATTTGACATTGCTTCCATGATCAAGGATGTGTAATGATATGCTAAGAGGCTTGTTTGGGGTTCCTTCGAGTTTTGCATTCGCTGGTCATGTCTAGGCCTTAGGCTTGGGTCATGACAAAGATGGTATCAGAGCACTAGGTTGATAGATCTTCAAAGTCCAACACACCGCATTGATCAGAGTCTTATTCATGGTTGTGTTGTGTACCACAACTATGAGTAGGAGCCTATGAGGCATTCTAGGAAATGTTTCACTTCTTCATGATCCATGTCATGCGATAGAGTTAGGTCCCATAGGGATTATTGCTAACCTCTAGTCGTTACATTTCAGGATATGTCTCAAGTTAGTCAAGATGGTGATATGTCGAATCCAGGGTTCGTAATGCTCCATGGGTAATTTCCAAAGTGGTGACAACATTGGTAACTCAACTCAATCAATACGGGGATGCTCCTGATACTTCTAGTGGTGAGAATGAAGGTAATGAGGCCAAGAGGGCCCATAATAGGGGGTAAGTTCTAAAGTTCCAAGGGGAGAGATAGAGGTGGTCTAGTGCCTTATGCTAGGTGCTCAAGGTGTGAGAGAGGCCATGATGGTCCATGCTTTAAAGGTACAAATGCTTGTTATTGTGGTGGGGATATGGGTCATACGATAAAGGATTGTCCTCATAAACGTAAAAGGGGTGAAAGGGGTGACAATGGGGAGATTTGTCCTAGAATACCGAAATGTGGGAGGAGGCATGATGGAGCATAATTGAGTAACACGGGTGCATGCTATAGTAGTGGGGAGGTGAACCACAAGATTATTGATTGTCCATATGTTCAAAGGAAGAGTAAGGCTGGTTGACCTTTGGATTGAGGTGGTCATGTTGATCAAGTGGCTCAAGGAGGAGATGAGGTATCCGATGCTATTACCAGTAAGTTGAAGTTTCCTTGGCTTTATTATGCATACAGTGATAGGCCCGGTGTGCCACTATTTCTTCTCTATTCTTTTTGGTTGCTAGTGGGGCTTCATGTGTGCCCAAATTATTAGTGGACCTTTGGTTTCTATCCTTTTGTTGAGTATATTTGTTATAGAAGGTTCATAGGTATTGATTCGGGTTCGTGTTGCATTAGGTCGTGCTTGCATCTTGTTGGAGTTGGTGTGGTGGATTTTGATGTCATGCTCGGGATAGAATGGTTGTCTGCATGTTGTGCCTTCATGGATGGTAGGATCTATAGAGTTAGTCCAAATCCCTAATGAGTCCATCTTTGAGTGGGAGGTTGTTTAATGGTAGCAAGGGAGGTAGTTCCATTTCTTGTCATAAGGTACAATTGGTCTCTAATGGGTTGCATTTATCATCTTGTGAGAATTGAGGTGTTGAACCTGAGTTGCTTTGTTATAGAATTGTTGTGGTGGTAGATGAGGCCTTGAATGTCCCTTTCTGATATTTTGGGTTTGAGGTAGTGTCTTTTCGACTAGTGCGCCGGTTATGCCTACATGTCTCATGAATAAGATCTTTTATCCCCTACTTTAATAGGCTAATGGTGGTTGGTGATGATATGATGGTTTGTGTTCCCTAATGAGGTAGTGCGTGTGAGTCTTTTGAGGGTAGTACAACAAAGTTTAAGGAAGAAGGTTGGATGCTAAATAGGAGGAATGGGGATTTTGGTTGTAAGAGGTTGCCTTCCTAGGTCGTATGATGCCGGTTAATGGTAAGTAGGTGTACCCTAGTAAGACGAAGGTGATTAGAGATTAGCCTAGACCTTGACTTCCTTGGGTTAGGAGCTTCTTGGGTTTAGCGGGCTATTATCAGAGCTCGTGAGTAGGTTCTCTTCTATTTCTCGTCCTAAGACTTAATTGACCATATGTAAGGCCAATGTTGTGATCGACATTTTGGGTAAGTGAGTTGATAGGTCTGGGAGTTGCTATCTCTTGTGTGATTCCTTTGTGCTAATAGAATTCATGTGTGTGTCCCGGATGGTCGCGTAAGTCTATCGTGGCTAGAAGAGAACTTTGATGGTTGCCCTATGTTCTTATTGCATAGTTGTCTTATCTTGTGACCTTGGATGAACTTAGATTGATGTGTTGGAGGTCTTGAGGTGGTTTGGCTTTTTGCATAGCATGCTTTCGATGAATGTAGGACCCGTAAGGTTGTAATATGATGGGTAAGGATGATCGATCTATTTGGTAAACTACAGTGAGTTAGTCACTTCTCTAAGGTTGATTTGAGGTTCAGATTTTGTGCCCAAGTGAGGATGGGGGTAGGTGATATCCCTAAGTGTATTTTCGGACTCGGAGTGAGCATCTCAAATATTGATGGACTTGTTTGGTTGGCTTATGCACTAGTGGTGTTTGTGAGTTTCTTGAATAATGTCTTAAAACCCTACCATGATATGTTTGTGGTGGTCTCTAGTGATGAGGTATTGATTTGTTTAGAGCTTGTGAATCATTTGGGGGTAATGTTGCAAGTCTTGGAGTTGGGGAATTGTTTCCTAAATATGATAGGTGCATTATGGATAACAAGAAGGTGGTTAGAATTCTTTAAAGATTATGTAATGAGTGTGCATTATTTTTTCTGGTAAGGCTAATGTTGTGGTCGGTACTCTAGGTAGCCTACCATGTGTTGCTGATGGTGGCAAGGAGGAGACTAGTGGGGTCGATCGATTGGTTAGATTGGAAGTTAGGTTGAGGGAAGTTGAGCACGGTGGTGTAGCATTCTTGATGGTTCCAAATCTTCTTTGGTTAAGAGGTCTAGATTAAGCTAGGCCTTGATTCCGTCTTATTAGAGATGGAAGTTTTTTTGTGGAAAGATGGTAGAGTGGAGGTAGTCTTCCACGGGGGAGATGGTAGTTCATGGTGACAAGTGGAATAGGTGTGGTTAAGGTTGACAAATTAGTTATGGTTGTGACTCCTTATAGGATGAATAAAGAAGTTGGTAGCGTTGCATAAGTGTGGGGATTGCATATGGATAGGGGTTTGGTTAGTCTAATTCTTCATGCTTCTAGGTTGATGGGACGTGTTGATGACTCTAGTGCTAAAGCACTCTTTGAATTTGTAGGTGATATGTAGGACATATTGGCTTAAGGGAAGGTCTCGGTGGAGGTGATGGATGGTTGGGTGGAGAAGTTGATTAATGAGGATGTAGTGTTCATTAAGGCCCTCTTGAAAGGATCATCAAGTCAAAGGTGTCTCCAAGAAAGCCAAAGCGGTCTTATGGGAGAGACATTCATACCTCATTAATTCTAATAGAGCCTTAGATAGCGACTATGTCCTTCATGTAATTCTAAGTCCTATGTTTCAGTCCCCATGTCATTCATATGCATTCATGTTTAAGTTGGCAAGTTTCTGATGATTTTGCACTTATCTTGAATTAGAAAATGGTGTTTTAAATGTAATGTTACATTCTTGTTGGGGCTGATTTGTTTATGATCACTCTTGTCTGGTACATTTCTTTTACATTTGGGGATGGATGTTCCCAAGGGAGAGATATTGAAATGACACCAAAAAGTGCCCAAAAATGTGCCTCGAAAATGCCAGAATCATAATTTCCATATATCTAAAACTCAATAGTTTCAAAAATCTGACTTGATATTCTTGTTCAGGGGATAAAATTGAGTGGAAAATGGGTCTAAATAGAATTTTAGAGCAACCATATCAAAATCAAAAAATCGCCAAAATGCAATTTATGAGGGTTAAATTTAAATGGGCATATCTCATAGCACACAATGAATAGGGTGGCCTATGACCTTCCAAATTAACACTCTTTTTAGCTTTCTAGCGCACTTGGTCTCACCGCATTCTGAGTTCGGATGAAGAATTTATGCCCATTTTCATAGAACTCGTTTGTGCAGAAATGCAAATTTCAGTGAGTAATCCGCATTGCGGAGCAGTATTATTTTGGTCCAATTTTGTTTTATGACTTCAGTCCAAGAATTTCAAGTCTTGAGCCTATGCGTTCCCATACTTGAAAATACCTTATTCAGCTTCATTTCATCCTTATATTATCCTAAACATTCCTCAAGACTAACTCAAACACTTAAGCTCATATTTCACCCTAAATTCAAGTCTCAGAGCTCAAGATCAATCTTAAGGATTTCATTCAAGCTTCAAGTCTCAATTTCCAATCTTGTTCAAGGGATCTCCAAAGGCAAGGTATATGGGTTTCTTTCATGGGTTCCTTTCATGTATGATACCCAAGCTTCCTTTTACACAAATTTCATGATTTAAAGTTGGTTTGCAATGGGTCTTGCTTATTATGAAATTCACTGCACACTATGCTAAAGCTATGTGAAATTGTGACTGTTTTGCTATGTTTTGAGCTATAAATCTTGGATCTATTGTAATAATTGATAAGAGGTTTTGATGTATGTTGCTTGAGGGTGTTGCATGGTGTGGATTGATGGTTTTATAATGGATGCATGATTTATCTCTATATTTCATGGTTTTATACTACATTACACATATTCTAAGTGTTTGATAAAATGTCCAGATATGGTTTCTTGAGGACTTGAAGGTCCAAAGCATGAGATATGATATGGTTGACTGTACGATGATGAAATGCGTATATGTATATGATGTACTCTATATTACCCAACACAATGTCTTTGTCTCTACTCTCATACAGTAAAATAAGCATAATCCAATAATATCGTGATGTCAAACTCAAAAAATCCTTTAATTTAGACTAAGATTTCACTAAATTCAACTTGAAATGACAAAGAAATCATGTTTTAAATTTTCGACAAACAACACCAATATGACAATAGCTAAGTAATGACCATGTAGGTCAATTCTATGTATCTATATTATTTTTCCTATTTTGAGCTTCTGCATAGTAACCTCGAACTTTTGATGACTTATTGGGACTATTAGATGGTTATTGGGTTTTTTGGTTGTGGGATGTGTGAGTTTCCACGTTAGCAAAAAGTTAAAGCTGTAAAAATGAGGTTTCTGACAAAACCTTAATAAATGGCCTTGTCAGTTTGTAATAAGGGTCTCGGTAAGATTTTGAGATAAAAGTTATAAAATGTTTTCAACTGAAAGCTTAAAAGTGTATTTCTGTTAAACCCAGCTAAATGCACTTAAAATGGGAAACTGATGGCGCAGACAGCTTTGGAACAACGAAACAGTCTAAAATGACCTTTTGATAATTGAGGGGACATCTAGTTACACTTTGACCCCCTCAGTTCTTTTAGCTAAAATTATCCAGAAAGAAGTGGGACTTTCTCATTTTTTCATAGAATGCTTTGTTTAGAATTTTGACTGCACGATTGGATCTAGAATGTCAAAATCCATGTGGTTGCACTATTTGTTTGTGAAAAATGAACACCGGTTCCCTAAGAATGTCTCAGGAAAGTTTTGGAAATTGCTGGTGCAGCACCAGGAAACTTAACCCTCCTCATTCATAGAAGTATTGTCGCGTTCGCGGAGGTCTGGCTGGCCTTGCCTATTCATATAGAAAGGCCCACATTCATGGAGTAGGGCAAGTTCCCTACACCTCCGCGTTCACGGAGTCCTTTTCTGCATTCTGAGAAGGTCATGAGTGGTGTATATATTGGCTTTCACACTTCACGATTAGCCATTTCAAAAACCTTCACAAGCTCATAACATTTGGATCCAAATTTTATTTTCAATGATTAAAAGATCCATATGACTCGCACTTCATTTTTGGGTATTTTGTCGGTCTTGTAGGGTGAATTTTTGCTTAGATTTTTGGTTGTACGCTTCCATTATTATGGATAATGTTTTTCATAATTTTGTACAGAATTTCAAGTGTAGGTCCTATTTTTCCCATTTTAGGCTCTTTTGGCCTAATTTCACCCGTTTCTCAAGATAATATTGCCAAACTGATCGTGTTAATATTGCGGATTGTATTTTCATAACTAAGTAGCATTGGGAGGCTATCAAGAACGAAAAAGCTCAGTTGTGTTGATTTGGAGTTTGATGCGTCAGTTGCTAGGTGGGCTAGGCTTTTCCTAACCTTAGACTTGGTTGAACTACATGCATGTTGAACTGAGATGTATGTGAGATGCTTGTTGTGCCCTGTATAATTAATATATGTTGTAGTGGGATTTACTTTGGTGCTTAGTCTACACTGGTTGATTAGATTTAGGCCAGACAGTTTGAGGATGAGTTGTTAGTAGGTGTTTGAGATGGAGTGCTGCTGGGTTCTAGGGGTCAAACTACAATTGATTTAGATAGAGTCCTCAGTTTTGATGGTCGTTTGTGTGTTCCTTGAGTGGGGGATTTGATATAGTTGATTCTACAGGAGGCATATGATTCTTGATATTCTATTCATCCAGGTACAACAAAGATATATTGAGACCTAAGACAACATCACTGGTGGGTGGTATGTGGAGAGATATTGTAGATTATGTCTCGCATTGTCTCCATTGCTAGTAGGTAAAGGCATAGATGCATCAACCTAATAGGACAGTTCAACTGTTACCTATTCTCGAGGAGTGGAAACGTGTGACTATGGAATTTGTTGTGGGGCTTTCTCCATAATTATAGGGGTTATGATAACATTTGGGTGACAGTTGATTGGTTGACTCTGTCAGAACACTTCCTTCCAGTCTGTTCTACCTTCAGTGATAAGCGGTTAGCCCGTACAAAACATAGGAGATAGTTCGGTTGCATAGGATGCCTATATCTGTCACATCCACTTGAGGGTCATAATTTATGTCTTTGTGTTGGAGGGAATTTCAGTGAGAGTTGGTCCCGAGGTTGATTTAAGCACAACATTTCATCCCTAGACTGATGGCTAGTCCCAGCGCACTATACAGGTTCTAGAGGATATGTTATGGGCTTATGTGTTAGAGTTTAGGGATCAGTGGGATTCGTTTCTCTTGTTACTGGAGTTGGGCTATAATAACAACTATCTCACCGGCATTCATATGGCCCCATTTGAGGCATTATATGGCCGACAAAGCCATACTTTTATCGAGTGGTTTAAGTCTATAAAGCTGAATTCCGACAATACAGATCCATTGTAGGATGACCTTGCCGAGGTCCAAGTTATACAGGATAGACTTAGGATAGCTCAAAGTTGCTACTATAGTTATGCTGACTGTAGATCTCGGTTCTTGCAGTTTGAGGTTGGAGATCGGGTATTCCTGAGAGTATCGTCCTTGAAAGTGTTCATGTGGTTTAGGAGATGGGGTAAGTTAAGTCCTTAGTATATCAGGCATTTTGAGATCTTGAGATGGGTTGGCCATGTATCTTATGAGTTAGCCTTGCTCCAAATTACTCTACTATACACCTTGTGTTCCATTGTCGATGATGCGCCTGTATATTCTAGATAAGTTGCATTTCCTGCAATATGTTTTGGTTGAGTTGGATGGTCGTCTGACATTTATTGAGGAGCCAATGGCCATTTTAGCCAGGGATACCAGACAATCGCACTCCAGGGTCATGCCGATAGTTAAGGTTCAACGGCGACACCGTCCAGTCGAGGAGGCTACTTGGGAGATGGAGGCACAAATGCAGGAGCAACACCCTACCCTATTTGAGCCATCAGGTATGCCTTTACTTTACTTTCACTGACGAAAGTTTTAAAGTGGGGATGTTGTAATGACCCTGTAGGTCAATTTTATGCTTCTGTGTAATTTCATCTATTTTGATCTTCTGTATAGTAACCTCAAAACTTTTATTACCTATTAGGCCTATTGGGATTGTTATTAGCTATTTTTGTTCTGGGATGTGCGAGTTTGCAAGTTGGTGAGAAGTTAAAGCTACAAAAGTGAAATTTCTGATAAAACCCTTGTAAAAGGCCTTCGAATGGGATTCTGACGGTTCCATCGATTTCAGAATAGCTGATATATGCTTAGAGTGTGGTTGGTCTGAGGCTGGAGGGTCCTGGTATGATTTTGAGCTGAAAATTGCAAACTGAGTTCAACCGAAAGCTAAAAAGTGTGTTTTTGTAAAATCCAACCTAAACACACTCGAAATGGGAAACTAATGGCACGGGTAGGTCCAAAAGTTGAAAATAGTCTAAAATAACCTTTTATCAATTGACGGGGATATTTGGTTTCATTTTGACATCCTTAGTTCTTTCAGCTAAAATTAGCTGGAAAGAAGTGGGACCCTCCATTTTTCGTATGATACACTACTGGGAATTTCGTCTGCAACATTAGATATGAAACATTGAAATCCATGTGGTCACAGTATTCGTTTGCGTAAAACGAACCCCAAACACCTAGGGGACGTTTTGGAAATTACTAGTGCAACACCAACAAACTTTACCTTTCCATATTCGTGGAGGTCAATGTCGTATTCACGGAGTAGGGCAGGTTCCCTACACCTCCCTATTCATAGAGGCCTAGTTGGCCTTTACCCTTGGATCAACTATTTCAAAAACCTTCACAAGCTCATAACTTTTGAATTTCAAGTCTATTTTCCACAATTCAAAGGTCCACATCACTCAGATTTTTGCAAGGATCATCATGGTAAAATCTGATTTGGGATTTGACACATAGTTCAAGGTAAATTCTCTGATTAGCTTAGTAGCTTCTCTACAATTATTGAAACTTTACGTGTTTATGTTGTAGCCGGTTCTTGATGGAATTAAGTAAAACTTGAGTCTAAATTTTTCTATGTTCCTAGGGAAATGCAGTGGTATGCTGGGTGTTAGTTGAAATTGTTTGATTTTTGAGAATTTTGACCAAGAAATTTTGTAAAAGAATGTTTCCCCAATAAAGTTTTTAACTTCATTTGAGCCTTTCCTCGATCTTCTAGAGCCCATTTTAGGCCATATTTTGGCTTGTAGATTGGGGTGGTCACGGGGAGCTATTTTTGGGATTTTGTTTGAAATTTTGTGTGTAGGTACTATTTTTCCCATTTTAGGCACATTTGGCCTTATTTCACCCGTTTCTCAAGATAATACAGTTAAACCGACTGTGTTAATATTGTGGATTATATTTTCTCAATTGAGTAACATCGAGAGGCTATTGGGAATGGAAAAACCAATCTTGGTTGATTTGGAGTTTGAGGAATCGGTTCCTAGGTAGGCTAGGCTTTCCCTAACCGTTGACTGGGTGGAATTATATGTATGTTGATCTGAGATGTACATGAGATGCTAGTTGTGCCTTGTATGTGTATTATGTGTTGCGGTGGGATTCTACTCTATGTTATTGGCTATGAATACTGTAGATTCAATATATATTGATACTGTTGATTACCAAGAGGCTCGATAAGGAATTTATATGGGTTGATTCCATGAGAAAGGTGCATATACTGACCTAAATTGTTGTCTGTGGGAGCATACTTCTAATGCTATTGATAAATGATGACTCTGAGGCTTCTTGTTGAATACCTATCGTGTTGTAACTTGTTTATAACTTAGATATGCTCCTATGCGGCCTAGTTGTTGTGGAATCTTCTGATATCACAGTTATTATCGTGCTACACTTTCATTACCTATGGCTGATGAGATTATAACATGTTAGACATGATTTTATGATGATCATTGAGACTTCTTCTCCTATGTACTATTGTTAGTAGCTGGGTTGTATTCTTGTGTATCTGAGACAGAGGTTTAGTTGTTTTTATTAGAGGGATGGTAATATTTGGGATACCTATATTGTGAGCATTATTGCCTATATGAACTTTAGGCACGATATGACTTTGGAGTTTCTGATCTGGATATACTAGTTGACTGAGTGACTGTGGACATCTCGAGCTCCAGATGATGCTCCCCATAGTTGTTGAGCACCAATGGCCATGTATAAGAGTTCAAGACATGGGTGACACTTCTTACAATTCGAGTCTCGATGGATGCAACTGAGATGCCAGGTGGCGGATGCAGATTCTGAGGATCGAGCATTGGCTGAGATTTTGGTCGAGGACTCCACTGATTTCATTTTAGGGGAGAGGCCCCAATATTGGCATTCTGAGAAGAGGTACTATTATTTATGAGAGGAGGATTCTTTCTCCCACAGGAGATCTATCCCATTGTTATGAATGTATATTTTTGATGAGGTGCCATGTTCCAGTACAAGGTCGATGACCCGATTAGTATGTGTTTGTTGGGGCGAGGCCTCGTAGTTGACTACTCATGGATCTACTACCAATTCACACCTTAATTGTGTATGGGTGTACTTTTTAGGCTTATGAGGGGTGAGGGGGGTTCAGGTATAGACACTAGGGCCTTACGTCCACATACTATCGACCCTTGATTTGATGATGTGGAGGTTCTTTTTAGTAAGCAATGCTAATTTCATACACCTGGCAGTTTCCTTCTTTTGATGACAGTCTCTTGGTTTCAGACATTGGCCTTGTACAGTAGTATTTTATATTCATAAGATCACTCCTGGGTTGTATACCATATTTTGGTATGGCTTATTATATATATTATTTATTGTAGTTCTGTACAGTTAACTTCTAGATTCTAGGTAGGTTTGTTAATTATATAGTTATATCAGTTTTGGCTATTACTAGAAAGCTTGGACAGGTGCCCTAGGTGTCACACCCCTCCCTGGGGTCGTGACCAGTGCCCGTTAGGGACACGTAATCATCTATTTAGTCGAATCTATCTCTAATCGTAGCCTAGGATTCTACCGAAATTCCGGCAGAGTTTCCTCTGTTTTATTGACTAACCTCACCTGCAGCAGCTCCCAGTATTCATAGTAAAAGACATGCACACACATATATATATACAAATACAAAAGAATGCGGGCCGACAAGGTCTCCGCTGCGGTCCTGCCGCCTAATAGAATTCCAAACGAACACATTTACAATCTCACACTAA
>JAOTQR010009470.1:0-18236 GCA_025774065.1 Solanum ossicruentum
CATCATTTTACTTGACATTGCATTGCATTGCATAACATTATTTACATCTCACGACATTCATTTTCATCCCATAATGCCTTGGCTTGTTATGATTATATGGAGTGCTATTGAGATTGGTTATTCATTATATCATTTGACTTGTTTATATCCTTACATGATTAGTTTTGGTATTTATTTAATGACACTTCATGAGTTAGCGAGAACTTGAAAGTGGGATAATGAGAATTATACTATTATAGGCTTTGATCGTAAAGTTTTTGGATGGTGTAATTGTGGAGGTTATGAATTCTTGTATCACAAAATAGTTGTGAGATTGTGATCCTTAGAGGCTTAATGTTAAGTGATGATTGTATCTGTATTCTAATAATTTTCTACATATGATATATATATTGTGCTGGGATTCTTTTTTTTTTGAGTGCAGGCTTGTAGTCTGGTGGCATGTGGTTGGGTGTACAAGAGTTACTTGGTTCTTCATTATTTTACTTTAAGTTAGTTTCACTTGTTGAGTACCGTGTGTTTGGTACTCATTCCCCTTATTACAACAATTTTGTAGGTTGCGAGCCCGGATAGTCGTGGTACCCTTTACTTTTTTCTTGTACGAGGCTTCCTATGGAGATTATGAGAGGTAGTTGTTTTCCATCCCAGCTGACTTCTTACTCCTTTTTATGATTTTGTTCTATTCTAGAGACAATATCATTTGATACTTGTGTTTCTTTTCAAATCTATTGTAATACAATAGAAGCTTGTGCACGTGACAACCAGGTTTTGGGGGATTTTCATTAAGATGACTTATTATCCATAATTGAACTTTTATTTATATTAAAATTCTGCATTTTTAGTGTTATAGTTGGGTTATAGACTGACTTGTCTTGGTGGGATAAGATGAGTGTCATAACACCTGAATTTTGGGTCATGACAATTTCGCCCATGATCTCTTAATTTCGAGTAGAACACGATTCCAAAATCAAATTCCAGATTTGAGACTGTCGAATTTTAGCATTAATTTTGACCAATTTCCCCTAAGCATAAATTATGCAAATATGGGTATTAAAATGCATCTCTTGATATGTAGTATCCATTTTTGATAGTTGTTGATCGATGCAGGGATCATTTGGAGGATTATGTTGATTGAAAACATGTTCAAGTGCAATTTTTGGCATCGAGGTAGGTTCGAGTAACCTTTTTGGAGCTGGATTAGAGTTATTGAGCGTGCTTATGTGATAATTGTATGAGGTAGACTGAATTATGAGTCGATTTCATGATGTAACTGAAATTGATGGTAATATGATATTGATTATCCCGACTATTGAGCAATTGATAATCCTATTGATTAATTGGGATGAAATTATGTGTTTTGAGATAATTGGGATATCATTATGATATTATGAGAGTTGAGATAGTTCTGGGTTAACGTTGTGACAAATTGATGATAATTGTGATCAATCTATGAGTTACGAGCCCATTTGGGGTACTTGTGGAGTTTAATTCAATGGCATCCGATTATTGGTGAGTTAGTGATTAGATGAGACATGGTAAAGCCATATAATCTTATACTCCATGTTGCATCGGTATGCACAAATATTATATTAACTAGTTGCATTGGTATGCATAGATTTTATAAACCATTGATGCATTGGTATGTGCCTATCTTATGAGACTAGTGGCATTGCTATGCACATATCTTATACTAGGTGGTGTGTATTAGTATGCACAGATCTTATTTCTGGTTGAGTTGCATTGATATGCACAGATTTATATATGACTGATTTCATTAGTATGAACGCATTCGATACCTAATTGGATGCATTGTTGTGCACATTTATCATTACATTTACAATATTAGAGATATTGTGATACATATTGAGATATTGGTTGTCACGACCCAAGACTATGGTTTCATGTATGTATAGACATTGGGTAATTGCCCATTTGATGAGCAATTACAGACAACCACTTCTTGCGAAATTTCACCCAAAAATATTTTTTTCATGGGTAAAATATACCTTGTGGTAACCATCTTCCCACACAAACTTTCCTTCTGAACAAGAATATGAGGTCAAATTTGTGAACCTCTTCATGAATTTTGAGATATTCAAGATAATGCATCCTAGGGTCCTTCCAAGCTATGTTGAGGGGTGTTTAAGTGGTTATGGCTTATGACGCCTTAAAATACTTCTTATTAAGGCTGGAGATGCCTTATTATATATTTTAGTACATGGACTGTGGCACCCCTAGGTTTGATCTTGTAGCTTCGGCTCAGAAGATGTGTACATCGGCCCTGCGACATCATAATTTAACCACATATATGTCCTGTAATGCCATTGGATTCATGCATAGAATTGCATTGCATCATTGGATCAATTTACTATCTATAATTATAATCATCCAAGAATCTATTATATTGTGTACTATCCCTTTTGATACAGGTGATAAGATTCTCCCTTACGATATCCTTGTTCAATTTCTCTTACCCAATCAGTTGAACCTACTAGGTACATTGCGATATACTCACCCCTACTCTGTTTCCTCTCTATAGATCGTGCATAGGCTTCAGGAAAAGGTAATTGATCATTCCATCTATGTATTATCGATACTATCCAGATCTCAGCAGTAAAGCTCAAACTTTGAGTCGTCATGGATCTTTAGGTCATCTTTTTATTTTCTTGTCTCTCAAACTATGTATTAAATATTATGAGACAACATTGTACTTTCTTTGAGATAGTTGTATTTACCTTTTAGTACCACTTTAGATTCTCCTGTACTTATGACTTTGTGGTTTGAGAGATTTCTTATATCTTTTGAGTTTATTTCCATGTTATTTATCTTTCTCTATTTGCGATCCATTTTGGGTCATTAAAAGTTTGATATCAGAGCTCTAGGTTTATTGGTCTTATGAGTCAAGGGTAGGGTATCTAGCAAAGTCTCGCAAATTGGTGAGTAGATGTCCACACCCATCTTTGCGAGGCTATGGAATACTTGTTAGGAAAACTTTTCATATCTTGTTTCCATTTGTGCTTTCGTTTGTATTACTTATTTTGAAAGTGTCTAATCTACTCTATTTGCATGGATGCTGATTGATTACCATATCCTGTCGATCAGTGGGAGAGCCCAAGGTAGCTGATGTGGCTCTTACCCGAGGTCGAGGTAGAGTTTGGGGCTGGACCAGGGGCATAGGACATATTAGAGGGGCAGTTCCATCTCGAGGGTAGACTAGATTGGCTTTTCCAGAGGCTGTTCATGAGAGAAAGGGGCCTATGGATCCTATTACACTGCCCTCAGCCGTAGAAACAACACCCTCAATTTAGGAGTTACTTTTGAGGGTATTGAATAGATTAGAGGGAGGTTCTCTAACCCCAGCTACTATTGAGAAAGCAATTTCTACCACACCAGTTAGTCCTTCTAGTTTTTCACCGGAGCTGGCTATGATTCACGTGGGTCCTTCTTTAGGTCCATCATACTGCGACCGTCTTTACTCCATTTCAGGCATCCAAACCAAGTTTATGTACTCAATTTAAGAGTTTGACTGTTGTTCCATCTATTGCGCTTCCCTTGTTTGTGGTGCCACCATCTTTGTCACGACCAAAGCCTAGGGCCTAGACGTGATATGGTGAATGAGAACTCGAAGGAGGGGCCCTAAATAAGCCTCTTAGTATATCATACACACATCCTTAGTTGCGAAAGCAAAATAAACAATAATAAGAGATATAAATAAGGATAAAAGGACTAAAGAAAATCTTTGATAACCATAAAACATTCAAGAGTTAAGAGAATAGCATCATCAATTGTTCCAACAACACCTCCACATAGATTGGACGGGGGCAAAGACACTTTCCGAGCTTACCCTCATAATATCAAAGTTCAACATAAAGAGATAACAAACCTAGGAGTGCAAAGCTAGTGTCCTCGAACTTGAGGATTCACCAAAATCTAATCTTCAAGATGTCAAAACTAGCCACGTGGAGGTTGACCGTGAGGAGCTCCAATTCCTACATGGTAACATCATATAGTTATAAAGTATGCGTTACTACATTTGAATGTGCTAAGTATGTAGGATACAATGCAACAAGTGATGGTCAACATAATCAAAATGCACATGCATAAGCAAGAGATAGTGTAATATCAATATGCATGCATGAAGTAAAACATACTTGTATAGAACATATTACATATGTAGGAAAGGACCATCATCATAGACCAAGCAAACTATTACTTGGAATCCAAGGCATGTCACTCCATTGGAAGGTGATTGAGTTACCTACCCCTCAACATGGTGTTACGGGCATGTCACCCCTCGACAAGGTGGTCAAGGTACATACCCTTCAATGTGGTAGTACGAGCATGTCACCCCTCGACAAGGTGGCCAAGGTACATACCCCTCAATGTGGTAGTGTAGGCAGGTCAACCCCCATCAAGGTGATCAAGGCACATACCCCTCCACGTGGTAGTGCGGGCATGTCAACCCCCAATAAGGTGGTCAAGGCATGTCACCCCCTCACAAGGTGGTTGGGCATGTCAGCCCCCAACATGGTGTGGTCAGCTTGAAACACTATAGATACTTCTCATGAATGCAACACATATACACATTCCCTTAGTCATCATAAAGTCTTTTGACCATAAGCCATGCAATGGATCATCAATAACCCAAGAATTCATGTCAAGACATTTTACCAAACACTTGGCGGGTGTGTAATGCTGGTTCAAAGTCATGCAATTCAAGAGTGAAATCAAGTGAGAAAACTCAAGTTAAATCAACCCACCAACACATAGTAAAACCCTCATGCAATATAGCTTGAAATACCTCATCAAATCTTATAAAAGATCATAGATTCATTGCTCAAAACGTGCTTAAACACTCAACATTTCATGAAACCCTAGCATAGTTTATAATCCAATTCATAGTAAGAGATATCCACAGATAATCCAACTTGAAAATATGTGATTTACATAAAAAGGAAGGTTGGGCACCATGGGTGGAAGAACCCAATGGTCGAAACCCACATACCTCTAATTTAGGGATTTCTATGATGAAGTTTTGAATGAGAACACTAAGCTTGAATGAAGTTCTTGAGATCCGGAAATGAGTTTGGGACACTTGAATTTGGATGGAATATTTGGCTAAGTGTTAGAGAGGGTTTTGGGAGTGTCTTGAAAGATATAGAGTGAAAAAATGACTAAGTATAGGTGTTTTTACATATGGGAGGGTATGGGGCCAAGCCCCCAAAGCCTTAGGCCAAAACAGAAAAACTGCAAACAAAATAACACAGATCCGCGCCCCTGATGCGTTGTGGCCAGGGCGCGGATCATCTCTGGAAATTGATTTTTTTGGAAAATTATTTTTCGCTTTGGTTGCTCTAAAACTGGGGTTATATCCATTTCTCACTCAATTTTTTCCCTGATCATGAATATGAAGTCGGGTTTAATGATATCACTCACTGATTTTGAGATATATAGAAATTACAGTTATAGGCATTTCTGAGGCATATTTCAGGCCTTTTTAGGGCGTTTCAATATTCTACCAGCCCAACCATGTATACAACAGAGCAGAAGAGCTTTGAGTGATTTATGTCATTGACTGCACTATTATGTGATAGCATTCTTAGTTATAGAGCTTTTGATTTTCTATCAGAGTGTTGATGTCTCTCAACCTGACTACTCAAAGGAAGAAGGGGCGACCATTATCAGCATAATTACCCAACTTTAGAGGTTGGGGTCGATCCCACAGGGAATTATTGTTCAAGGCGGAAGTGACTAGCTAGAATTGTAGGATCTGGAGGGTTGCAATAATCAAAACAGAGTTCAGCTAACAAGTTGTAATATCGAATTAACAAATGCATCTAGATACTTGACTAATTGTGTTGATGTTGAGTGAATAGGCTAGGTTGCTTGTAACCCAAATCACCTAAGATGTATGGTACTTTGTATAAATCAGCTAAGATATCATACAAAGACCACTGAGGACACACTTGGCCTAAGAAGTCAAGCAAAATACCTACTACCTTGGCTACTGAATCCATGAATATGGATATCAACTAAAGCCCCATAAGGTTTTAGGAAAATAACATGTAAGCTTCAACCCATAGGCTTGCCTTTATTCTCAATCGGAGTTCACTTGACTTTCCTTCGGATTACGATCCCAAAGGACTTTGCTAGGACTATAATATAGGGTAAAGGTTGGTTGGGATAACATATGGTCTATAGTGGCTCATCCCTCCTTAAACTCTACATGTTCTTTTCAATCACAAAAGTTCTTTTGTTTCCCTTTTCATCATCTCATTCTTGACATCTCTTTTGCATTTTGAATCATTCATCCTAATGTCTCCCTTTTTTCTTTTCTTCCCCAACAAGACTTTCTTTCTCTTTTTTTTGGAGGGCCCTCAATTTTCAAACTTTTTATTTCTCACTTTTTCTTTTTCTTCTAGCACTCCTCGATGTCTTTCTTTCATTTTCACCCTTCTTTTTCTGACTCTTTCATAGGAGTCACTTCCTTCTTCCTACTGACCTCCTCCAACTTGGCCTTTGGCCCCTACTTTACCTTCAATTCAAGGAGGGATTGGTAAGGAACAAAAATGAATTGTCTTTCACAAACATGAGTCAAGGTTACAAGGTTGCCAGAAAAGGGATCAAGGCTCAAAAAGGGTTCACTAAGGATTCAATTCACTGCCAATGAATGTCACTATGGTCAAATTGGACTAAAGAGATCCTAATCAAGAATTAACCATGTCACTTTTCAAGACAAACGGGCAAGTTCTAGATGGTGCAATACAAGCATTTCTACAAGATAACTATTCCCACATTAGCAAAATGGCATTTCATTCAAACAATGGCAACACATTTGCAATATCTCTCTCATCAGATATCAAAGCATAATTTCTCACATAGTCAACTCAAGATTCCTCAAATCCATTTAGGGAACAATTTATCAAGAATAGACTAATATGTGAGTACATGCCCCTCGTCCATAGCACTATCCAAATCAATGGTATGGATCATCAATGCTCGGATTGCTAAGGACTAGTGACACGATATTACATTCTCACGCTTGTCATATATGCACGGGGTTAACAAAAAATTTGCAGTCCTATATTCATTCAACAAGAAAAACAAAAGAAATAATAAAAATAAATATTACTCTATTACAACCCAAACTAAAATTTGTACACAACCCAAAAAGTTAAAAATTGTCTAAATATCCATCAATAGCACCATGTATCAAAATAAAATACCATCATTTTCTGAAAAGATAAACCATCCAAAAGATAGGGAATTCCTCAAGCTCATCCCCTCCTAAAAAATAAACATTGCCATCAATGTGCAAGGGACAACAAAGAGTAAGCATAAGAAAAAATAGTGAGTATGAAAATCCCCCTCCCAAGTCAGTCATGCTGTGGAGGTGGTGGTAGAGATGAAGAAGATGTGATGGAGGCATCAATGCCCTATTCTACCCGTGTTCTCTCAAGGTCAATATTGGGCCTAGCAGGCTCAGGCGCACTCATATCGAATATCCCAGTTATGGACTGGTCTAGCACTATCACATGGTTTTAATGGCTGTACACTTTATCAAACAATGACTTGCCTTTTAAGAATGATGTCACCCAACCTATTCTAGGGCAAGTTTATTAGCTTAAAGAAGATTAGGGGTTACTCAGATTTAACCCTTGGCTGATAGAAGCAATCGATCCAATAGGCAAGCATACTTTAAGCATACATTCATATGATCATTAGTTTAAATTGAATACATTCAAGCATCACATCACATAAGATTCGGTGGCCAAATCTACAAACTATTCATCAATGACCAAGGAACCCTTCATTCATTAGTCTAACCCAACTCATTCATACCCCCAATTTCAACATTCATGAGGAGATATCAAAATCCAAAATAAGTCATACAAACATGCAACACAGGGGTCTAAAGCAATTCTAAAGTCCTAACCACATGATTCTCAACAAGAATTTCAAAGTTTAAAGATGTGATATTCACAACACAAACCCTCATTAATTTCATACACAATGGCCTCTTCAAGAACTAGAATTAGGATCAAAATTATACCTATTTTTCATGACCTATAACTAGAGTCTAGGAGTGACATGGCGAATGGTAACCAGAAAGTCCCCAAAATAAGTCTCAAGTATCCATGTTCACATCATCAGTTCCAAAGCATATATACAAATAGTAAACACATAGTTCAAAGAAATGATAAAGTAAGACTCACTCTATGGGGATATCACAAGAAAAAGGATTAATATGGATTCACATAACACATATGAATTAAGGCGCGAGTAAGTATGACTCATTCTATGGGGGTAATACGAGACTTACCATATTCCACTTTTCCACATCAAAACAAATTTATCATAATTCTCATAATCAATCCACAATAGCCATGTCCAATAGATAACCATCATAAGAGTATCAAAATACAACACATAACATATAGATCCGATAAGAATCTACAAGATGTCTAATAATGACTCTAGTCATAAGATAGGATGGGGGACAAGACATGTCTCACACTCTCCCTCAAAGTAAATAACATAAACAAGACTTCATCGGTAGAGGAATGGTGGCCTATCCTTGGAAGATGGGACTCACCACAAAAAATTTCTCAAATCCGATTTAGCCATTAAAAACGGTTGATAAAGGTAGTTTTCAGTCCTTACATGGTTAGATCATCTAGGAGAAAAGTATGCGTTAGTACATTTTAATGTACTAAGTATGCGGGCATTGCAATACATATGACTTATCAAACCTGCATTCAGTGTTATATGGCAAGGATATATAATATAGAAAGAGACATATATCCAAAGAAGAGTAGTATAACAATATGCCATGAAATCCATGATGCATGAAATGCGACAATGATAATATATAGTAGGGATGGACTACAACCGACAAAGCAAATTCATGTGAACTAAAGCATGAATTAGTCCGATGAAGATCTCCCATCAGTAAGAGATGATTACTAGCAAGGGTAATCTACATCACACCTTAAGACCAATCATTTCGGTTGATGGATACCTTCCTTACGACCCGATCATTTTAGAAGGATTTCCAATATCATATCATATCAATAAATGTATATCCATCCCTTATGACCCAATTATTTTGGTAATGACTACCATTCCTATGCTAGCACATAGTTCAAGGAAAGGAAGAGAACCCTTGGGGATAGCCTTGACACCTCCATTCCATCGGTGCTAAGTTGAAACATCCCATGAGAATACTTATACGTGTACATGCGTTCAAAAGAGGCAATAATTATTTCAAATTATTTCACTGCATATTTAGGCTTAAAATCCAAATATTATCATAATCATTCATACTTGGGCTAAAAAGTCAAATCATAGTTCAGAACCATGCTTCTCATGCATAGGAATAGCTTATACATACAACAATATTGCGCAAGCACCCAATATGCTCAAAGAGCCAATAACAATAGACATTTATGTGATTACATTCTTATCATAACCATAATCTTATCAAAATCATATACATAAACATAATTGGGCTTAATCCACTTCATAATTTTCATAAAATCCAATGCTCATGGATGGATATGCCATAAATGATGTTATAATAGCATGGGCAATTGAGATTCAATCTAAAATCAATAATACAATTTGAAATTGAAGTAAATCCATAAGTAAAATCCACAATCAAATCCATAACACTGATTATCTATTCTTAGACCAAACTTTAAAGAGACAATGCATATTTAAATCTTTATAATAATAATGTAATTTAACATACTAGGTCTTTAATCAAAATAAAATCATCAATAAAGCATAGCCCATACTTTAATTTAATCTAATAAACAATAATCTTCAAAAACCACATTTTAAGTATTAAAATTCTATAAGTCAAGGGTAACAAGAGTGTGGGCCTACTTGGCTTAAAGAAACTAAGAATCAATCCCACATACCTTAGCTAATGGAGAAGATTCAAAAAGAAATTTGATAATGAAAAGAGTTTTCCTTTGATTCCCAAGCTTAGTCTTCACAAGAGTTCTTTGAGAGAGTTTTTAAGAGAGTTCAGTATACTTCTAAGTGTGATAATGAATTTGAATGAGGGAAATAGAGTTTAGGTCATTTAGAGGTCTTAGAATAGCATAGAAAGTCACAAAAGTCCCTTAGGTGTACCCATAATTACAAAAAAATCCATTCATGAAGCGGAATAAAATTTCTTGCCAAGGGTCCCGTGAGAAGGTCTCACAATACGTACAGGGTCTCACGGACCATGAAATCCTCCCATTAGACCACACATAGCCAAATCTCAGAAAACACTGTACAGACGGGCTTTACGAAAATGAGCATAACTTCTTGATTTAAACTCCAAATGAGATGAACCTAGATGCGTTGGAAAGCTAATTAGATTAGATTCAATATGATTGGTTATGGTCCAGCCTGACTCATTTTATGCTTAGAGATATAACCATTTAAAGTTGACCCTTCTATCAGTTCTTATAAAAAACTCAGCTTAAGAAATTCCATACTTAGAAAATTTGACATAGTCATCCATACAGTTAGTCTACTGTCCATGCCAAGGTATATGGACCATGCACTCCTCTATCCCACTTTACTTAGAAAAATTCTTCATAATAAAAATCTGAGATGGTGATCCAACATTTAGAAAATTTTCACTCCAACAACTATATAAGGGACATTTTTCACTCCTATACCAATACAAGGGACCTCACACAACGTGAAAGGTCGTATGGTCCATGATATGGTCTATGCCACATGCCTTGGCTCTAAAATTATGGATTTTCAAGGTTAAGGCTACCACATAGTCCACCACACGGTCCATAAAGCCTCACACAGTCCATGTGGCTTCCATGTGTGGTATGCCTTGGTCCCCAAACTTCATATTAAATCCACAAATCCTACACAAGGTCAAGGGCAACTTCAAGAAGGCTTCACATGGTCTGTATAGCCTAACATGGACCGTGAAGGCTTCTATGAAGTGTCATCCTTGTCCAAAACTTTCGAGAATTAAAATTTCAAGCTTCATTAAGGTAGTACAACATCCAGGTTCTTAAGCTGTTCAACAATGAGACATAATAAAAACTTGTGGTGATGCCCTTTGATTATTAAGTCCCAACTTCTTGGTGAAAATTTTCAAAGAAAAGCTAACGAAAGAGGTATTGGTATATGAGGGAAGAGAAAATAATGGAGGGTGGAATGTGAAAGGGCCAAGGCATTTGGAAAGCCTTATGTAGGTCAGTGAGCGTGCATGTTCAGTAACACCGAACCATATCACCTAACACACTTTGAGCTGCACCAAACATGTTAAGAATCATCCTTTTAACAATGAATTTTCCTTTTCTTCCACCGAGAAGTGCTATGAAATTGACTATAACCATCTGGGATCGGTGATTTGCCGATTGGACCTTGATTCAAAAAATAGCACCTTTAGAGTAACCACTCGACTCAAAATGCGATGAAATTGATCATAGCTAATATGACATAGTGATACATCGAGTCACCCCTCTTGGTTGCCCCCTATCAACTTACCACTTCTATTTTTCTTGTCAATACTGTACAATTTAACACCCATTATTCAAACTTGAATACTCACCTTGGGTTGCTTCCCAAGCAATGCCTTAAGTTAATATCATGGCACGATGTCATTCCTTTTTACCTCAAGTTACCATTGCCTAGACCATAATTAACGATACCCCAGGATCATCTCCTGATTTTAAAACTTTACAAATATTGACAACAACCTCCTTGTCATTCACTCTAAATTTAAAGTCTCCACTCTCAACATCAACCACAACTCGCTCAGTGGCTAAGAATTTCTCCACAAGATGATTGACACATCTGTATCAACCTCGCAATAGAAAATCATAAAATTTTTAGGAAGGATAAACTTATCTATCTTTAGCAACACATCGTGTAGAATTCCCGCTGATCTCTTGATAGACCTATTAGCCATGAGCAACTATATTATAGTTGGTGAAGGGGTTTGTAAACCCAGTTCCTCAAAAATAGCTAGGGTTATAAGATTTATGCTTGCCCCCAAATCATAAAAAGCTTTACTGAACATTGAGGCTCCTATTATGTATGAAATGGTGAATGCCCCTAGGTCTTTCTTCTTTATCACCAGCTTTTGTGTTAGGATTGCATTATAGTTGTGAGACACTTCAACTGTCTCAAATTCAAGCATCCTCTTCTATGTCACCAATTCTTTCATGAACTTGGCATATCTTGGAATCTTAAATAATGCTTTCACAATGGGAACATTTATTGACAAAGAATTGAACATAGAAAGAAACTTTTGAAACTTAGCATCCTCCTCTTTCTTCTTCAACGTTAATGGAGGATTAACTTTTGCATGAGCTGCTTCGGCCTCACAACTGGACTTGACTTTTTAGGGAGAGCATTCTTGCCTTTCGCCACATTGTCCCCACTCTTCTCTTATTTATTATTATCGAATTGCCGAGAATATTATCACCTACCACTTAAGCCTCTTACTCATTATCCTCAACATCAATCATATCTTTTTTTCCTTGTACCTCTTTTAGACTTTCACCAACAACAAGTGATAGTTTAGTACCTTCGACCATCTTTCTACTTCGAGTAGTTACGGCCAAGCACTGCTGATCATTCCCCTTTGGATTGGCTATCGTGTCACTGGCTAGACCTACCTTAGGATGTTGATTCAAATAGGCTAGAATATTTCTTGATTTAGTCTCCAAATGTTTAATGGTTGCTGAATAAGATGTCATAGTTTGACTTAGCTAGGAAGAATCATATTTTATTTCTTTTAAGACCTTATCCGAAGCCTCTACCTTACTAAAAATTTGTGAAAGCATATCCTTGGTTCAAGGATTCTCTTGATTAACCACTTGTTCAGCAGCCTTCACTCTATCATGTAGTGGAATGTATCTGTCTCCCTCATGATTTTGGTAACCCCCAACTTGAGATTGATCAGTTCATGCTCGATCTCACCATATGGAGTTGTTGTTCCAACCTTGATTCCTCAGTGGCCTTTAAAAAGCAAGTTCAGAACCCATCAATTGCTTACCCATGTAATGATAATATTTTTTGCAACCACCTTCAAATGGTGATCTTCAAAGATCACCTCTCTGGTATCTCCCACAACATTCACACTTTTGCAATTTCCTCTCATGATGAGCTTGGTCAAAAGGTCAAGATGCTTTAGTATCTTAGCCATGTTCTTATCCCTTTCTTGGTCTTTGGAAAGCTATGCCTTGGTAGAACTTCTATGTCTTGAACATACTACATTATCTCTTGTATAACATGCTCTATTAATTTTTGATATGCTGTCCAAGAGGTTACAAGCTGTAGTGAATGATTTTTTCATCTGACCTCCTTTTATAGGTTAATCAGTTACTCCTTTATTTGCAGCATTAAGACTCACATAAAAGTATTGCAAGAGCATATGGTCCAAAACTCCATGGTCAGGGCACTGGGGCAAAAGTTCTGAAATTAAAGCCATGTTTCATGCAATGCCTCACGCTCTAGCTGCTTGAAGTTTCAATACTTTTTCTCAATATAACCATCTTTTAGGGGGGTGGAATCTCTCTAGGAATGCAATTTCCAGCTCCTACCATGAAGTAATAAAATCATGAGGTAACTCTGCTAGCCACCTCAATGCCTCTCCGATGATGGAGAAAGAAAATAGTCTTAGTCGGGTAGCTTCCTGGTTCACTCCCCTGAAGCTGAATGGAAGACACACATTAACAAAGTTCCTTAAGTGTTCATGAGGATGTTCGTGGCCGAGCTCTCCAAACAATCCCTTCAGTTGGAGGAATTGCAATATGGTGCTCGTCACATGGAAATTAACTCCTCTATCCAGCGGGGGTAGTAAGATAACACAAGTGCTTCAAACTTGATCCTAATAAACATCTTGTATCTCATTCATGTCCCCAACATTCTCACCATGAACATTTCCATCATCCTCTATCTTAACACTTATTGTTGAATAGAGAAAACAATAGGAAGACAGTAAAAACAATTCTAGTTACAAGAATAAAGCTCAACAAACGCTTCTAATATGAACATGCTAATTCTGCGACAATGGCACCATTAATGTCCCTCAGCCTGACTATTCAAAGACAGAAGGGGTGATCATCATCAGCATAAGAACCTAACTTTGGTGGTTAGGACCGATCCTATAGGGAAGCATTGTTCAAGGAGGAAATGACTCATCAGAACAAGTAATTGTAGGATACGGAGGGTTGCAATAATCAAAACAGAATTCAGCTAACAAATTCTAATTATAGAATTAAACAACTATTAAGGGAAGATGTTAGAGATGTGCAAATATGGGAAGAAATTTAACAAATGTGTCTAGATACTTGACTAATTGAGTTGAAGTTGAGTGAATAGGCTAGGGTTGCTTATAACCTAAACAACCTATGATATGGGTATTTCATATGAATCATCTAAGATATCACATGTAGATTGCTAAGGATATGCTTGGCCTAAGAAGTCAAGCAAATCAACTACTACCTAGGATATTGAATCCATTGATGTGGATATCAACTGAATCCCCATAAGGTTTTCAGCTATTATATCCACTCCACACTCTAATAGCCCCAACTAAGGAACAACTAGAGATCTAAAAACAAACTCCAAGTTTACGACCTTTAAATTCATATATTAAACTTAGAAACAAATATAGATTCACCCAAATCAACTACAGATAAGTCAAGATATCACAAACCCAACAAGTAAATTAAAGACTCATATCAAAAGCACACCACCAACATCGGGGTTTTAGCCACATATGTTAGAAATTCATTATTTTATACCATGCATAGTAGCAGAAGTCGTGGGTAAGAATATTGAGTATAGATAAGTTGATTATCACTAACTAATCCCCTCCAATTTGATGCCCAAATGCTTCAAAACACTAGCCTCCTTTGTACTCTAATAGGAAAGTTCTATGTACTACTACTGTGCATTTTATTCTGATATAAAATGAAAAGATGATTTATAATTTCTTTGTCAAATTGCTTACATACTCTATGCAAATGTGTGAAAGTTTGTGCTGCAAAATGTTGTTCGACGGTCAAGGACCACCATCGCCAAGCACTCTGATGAAGTGTCGAATGTGTACTTGATTGCATTTATTGCATTTTTATGAGGTTTCTTCCACAATATCAAGCAATGACCCTTCTCTCGATCTTTCCAATTTGAGATGCACTCAATATTCTTCATATTGCTATTCTGTTAATGTTTTGGGGCTTTAGGTGCTGCATCTTTAGGCGATAACTTGTGAATTTTGGCAAATCAATGAGTGTAATTTGCGAAATAGATCCTGACCGCACTTCTGGCTTGACTTGGAACCTTGGTTATTACATAGTTAGGTGATCTCCTTGAGCATTTGGTGAATCACCGAGTATGTCGTAACACCTCTTTTTACCGCCTTTCAACACTTTTGCTCACTTTCTGAGATTCTACCATGTCTTGCTTTTTTATGCACTTTTAAATCCATTTCCTATCATATCACATGCATATTTGTTAGCAATTGGAATTATTGGCATACTAAGGCCAATGTTTCGTTCCAATTTATCCCAAAAATGAGTCAGAAATATAGACTTATTAAGTCCTACGACCAGTTATATAACCTGGCTATTCTAGAGAAGCACAGGGTTGACTACACTTCATATCAGTTCACCAGCCATGCCAAAGGGTAGTGGAGGTCAGTGGTTGCTTGTCGACCGGTTGGATCTCTAGCTATGACCCAGGATAGTTCACGAAGATTTTTTTTGAGATTCCTGCCTTACAGCCTCTAAGATAGCTATCAAGATGAGTTTGATAAACTACAATAAGGGATCTATGTTTGTTTCTAACTACAAAGCTAGATTTTATGCCTTATCAAGATATGCCTTGTCTTGCATTCCTACTGAGTTCGAGATGATTCGATGGTTTGCCAAGGGCTTGGCAGGGTATCTTTAGGAGTCTATATCTTCCTTTGTGTTGGCTGGTGATTCTTTCTAGAGTGTTATGGATCACATTCGTGTGGTCGAGTGTATTAGGAAGGCTAGATATGTTGACGAGAAGAGGTTTTGTCGACCAGGATAGTTTAGTAGACACCTACCATATGATTAAGAGATTTAGAGGTAGGGCCATCCAAGTCGGCCAGTTCAGGAAGCTCTCCAACATCTGATAGTGTTGATAGATCTAGATTTACTCAGGTAAGTAGTGCACCCAAGTGTGACGTCTTTTTAGGGAAGCCATCTCAGAGGCAGGAGACCAGGGCTTGTTATCATTATGAAGGAATTGGACACTTGTCTCATCATTGTCCTCACCGTATACCCAATAGGTTCTCAGCCAACTCGTCTAGCTCCATTACCAGTGCATAGGGACAGACCTCAAGCTATGAGAGGTGGTTCTAGAGAAGGTCGTGGTATAGTGAGCTGTGGTGCTCATGGTGGTCCACAGGCTTGTGGTGGGCATATAGTTTGTTATGCTATCCCAGATAGAGCTAAGGTGGAGTCCTTTGATGCAGTTATCACAGGTATTGTTCCAGTGTGCCACCATTCACCTTCAGTTTTATTTGATCCCAGCTCTACTTATTCTTATGTGTTGCCCTATTTTGCTTTTGATATTGATATTATATGTGAGTTGCTTGTGGAGCCTATTTGTGTTTCCATCCTGACATGTTAATCGTTAGTAGTGAATTAGGTTTATCATAGTTGTGCTGTGACTTTTAGGTGGAGAGATATGATTATTGATTTGATATAGTTGATTTTGACATGATTTTGGGTATGGATTGGTTGTTGCCTTATCATACTATTCTTGACTATCCTATGAAAACTGTGACCCTATCTTGCCCTAACTTGCCTCATCTGATGTGGAATAGAGCACCTAGCTCCTATCCTAGGGGAGTTATTTCTTATATACATGCTTGTTGGCTGTTAGGGAAGGGGTACTTGGCATATTTAACTCATCTTTGCGCCATTTCTTAGGAACCTCCTTCATTGGAGACTACTAGGGTGGCTAGAGAGATTATGGATGTATTTTTGACTGATTTACCTAGTGTTCCTCTGGATCATGATATTGACATTTCTATTGCTATAAAACTGGGCACTAAGCCCATGTCTATTACACCATATTTGATTGCTCCAGCTGAATTAAAGGAGTTGAAGGAACACTTGGAAAATTTGTTGAAGAAACACTTTATTTGCCCAAGTATATTTCCCTGGGGTGTTCCTATATTATTTATGAAGAAGAAATATGGCCCTATGCATATGTGTATTGACTATTGCTAGCTTAACAAAGTGAACATTAACAACAAATATCCTTTGCCTGACATTGTTGATCTTTTTTACTAGTTGCAGGGTGCCTCTGTATTCTTCAAGATTCACTTGAGGTCCGAATATCGTCAGTTGAGAGTTCAGCAATTTGATATCCCTAAGACAGCTTTCAGGACCTAATATAGGCATTATGAGTTTGTGGTTATGTCATCAAGGTTGACTAATGCCCCAGCTACCTTCATGGAGTTGATAAACTAAGTGTTTACGCCCTATTTAGACCTCTTTGTGATTGTCTTCATAGATGATATCTTGGTTTATTCCAAGAGTACGACAAATCATGTTCATCACTTAAGGATTGTACTCCAGCGATTGAACAAAGAGAAGTTGTATGATAATTTCTAAAAGTGTGTATTTTGGCTTGAGTTTGTTGCATTACTAGGCCATGTTGTGCCAAAAGAGGGAATTATGGTCGATCTGACCCAGGTAGCAGCTGTCCGTGAGTGGGCTAACCTACTTCTGTGAGTAGATTTGGATTTTCCTTAGTTTAGTAGGGTATTATCGATGTTTTGTTCATGGTTTCTCATATATAGTAGCCTCATTCACTAAATTGACTTAGAAGGCTGTAGCATTGGAGTGGTCGGATGATTGTGAGGTGAGCTTCCTAAAGCTCAAGGATTTTTTGACTTCAGCACCTATTCTTGCTTTGCCCTAGGATGGAGTTCCATTTATTGTAGATTATGATGCTTCAGGTGTAGCTTTAGGTGGTGTATTGATGCAAAAAGGGAAGATGAGAAACTATTCTTTTACACAGCTAAAGGTGCATGAGAAGAGCTATCTTACCCATGACATGGATGTTAGCCCCCGTAAATAGCTTAATGGAGGTCAATTACTCATTCGGGAAAATTGTTGGGATTGAGGTCTATTCTAAATTTAACTAACTTATGGTGCGGGAGTATGGAAGCAAGTGAATTTGGCGGATAAAAATTTAAAGTGAAGTCGGAA
>JAOTQR010009500.1:0-18230 GCA_025774065.1 Solanum ossicruentum
AAAAGATGTATATTACATGTACGTAAGAATGGTTGTTAGAAAATATGATTATAAGTGAAAAGGTTGAAGAAATGCCTTTGTGTCGCAAAAGTTTGCTGCCCGGATGTTAATTTTTATGGTATTGGGCTGCTAAGAAGTGTCTTGTCACTGCTAATTCTAGTGTTATTGCCTAATATACTATATATAAATATTTGAGAGAAAACACAACCACTCTAAGGTAGTAACGAGGTCATACAATGAGATATGTAAGGCTACTTGATTTCGTATCGTTTCGCATGAAATGTAGATCTCTTCTTGGTACAAAAAGGCATTTACCAACTCTGACAAAACTATTGAACGTGTCTCCACTATTTCATATGCACACATGCTGCCATATATAATCACCTCAAATCTTCATATACGCATGGATACCAAGTTACATGGGTTCTTGTTGCTAAAGAAAGTTCACTAGTTGTTTTATTTCGTACGCATCTCATTATTTATGTAACATATTCTTTTCATTACCATATTATTTGATATGATTTTTTGCATGTCATATGCTACATCTACAATCCTACAGCTCCAATATTAAGACCACCAAAAGAATAATTTCAAAGGTAATTGAAAGATAAAGTGTATTGTTTATTGATGGGTGGTAGCCCGAGGGGTGGAAGCATCACCTAGCCAGGGACAATCCTATCACGGGTGTTAGCCCGAGGGATTAAGGAAGAACCTAGCCAGGGATGATCTTGATATAGATTTACCATTGATCAGTCGGTCATTTGCATTACAGCTGTGCACAGATTGTACAATAAAGAAGTAATATAAAGAACATAAAGTACATGATTTCAAAGTATAACCAAAGGTGGTCTCTTATGTTACACCAGTGCATAGTTTCATTTGAGTTGTTATATAATATACAACATTTTCTGCCTTACATATTCAGTACATTATCTCGTACTGACGTCTCTTATGGGGGGCCTGCATTTCATGTTGCAGGAACAGGTGCTAGTAGATCTCTCCAGTAGAGTATAGGACATCCAGCTGCTGTTACAAGCTCCATGTTATTTCGGAGATTTGTGTTATTTCGGGGCCTTTCTCGACTCTTGTCAGATGCTTTCTCTTATCTAGAGGCTTTGTAGACTATGTAAACTAAAGTATGGTCATGTCTCGTACCTTAGACACTGTGGCCCCAACGGCCTAGCCATATGCATTTTTTTGGCTTGTTATTACCATTTACTTTCTTAAAGGCACAATGAAGATAGAAATCCCTTATAATATATCTAAAAAGTGCATAGATATAGGTTGGTTCTCCGAGCCTTATCGACAACGGGTATTGGTCCACCCTAACGTGACTCGAGGCGTGATAGCTTTTCCTTTCCGCAATGCCTCAAAATCTTTCAAATCTATCAAATATACAATATTTAATAAGCAAATCGATCCATATATTCCCATATTCCTATATTTCTAGTCTAGACCAAAAAAACTCACTCAAAATCTATAATCTAATTCCTAAATATTAATTTTTGGGTTAAGTCTAAGCTCTTCCAAATATCATTAAGTATCAAAATATAGTAGACAACATATAACTATGTGCATTATACAGAAGGATGAGGCTGCTGCACACTGCAGCGCCTCAACTCTTTCTCCCTCTTTTAATGGTTATAGATGCATGTTTGATTATATACTCCAGTAACCAGCAACACAATCAATACTTACAATATATTCCAAGGACATCAACAATCCACCCTACAATCTATTCTTCCTACTTTCTCATCTTATTAGGAAACAATAAAGTATCGTGTACATATATAACAATAACTATATAGACCAACAAAATTTTAACAACAAACGCTGAAAAACTTAAGATTCCTCACCTGAAACTTCAATTCAAAATTTTTCCTTTTTCATTTTTCGTTCAACGCCTCAAAGGTCCACACGCGACCCTCTCTTGTTCTTTATTTTTTCCCACTTATTATGTATTAAAAGTGATAAATTATATTAACCTAATTATGTACCAAAAGCATTAAATTCTACTAATTTATCTTAATAGGTAGGGGACAAGATATCCATATAGTTCATTTATCCATAATTCATTAATCATTTCGTTGTCGTTCAACATTTAAGTTATCATTAACACATTCTGCAATAATCACAATATAATATAGTTCAACTCTTTTATTTATCCTTAGTCATCATAGCTTAGGACAATTCATCATTTGAGTTCCTACCTCATAAGAAATTAGTTTAAAAAATTTTAACATCTCTACATACACATTTAGCTCAAAATTTCACGTAAGTGATCAGTAGAATATTTCATGTAATATAACCTAAAGTTAAACAATCATAACATCCTCAATACCTTCGCAATATCAATAATGGCATCACCAAGCTCATTTCACCATATTATCTTGGAAGTCTAAGTCAACAACAAAGGATATTATCTCATAATATTAAATTCTGTCATCATTTTCACCTTCCACACCTCATCAATGAAGTTCTGAGGGTCCTCCTCAACCTTAGACCCAGTGTAAATAGGTGGATTCATCCTTAGAAAGTCCCTCAGTATAGAGGCAGTAGTTGGCTCGTGAGTGCTTGAACTAGGTGTGAGCCCTACTTCCCACTCTGGGCGGCAACCAGCTGGGTGAGTACTACAATGGCTCCTCGAAAGTCAGCCTCTAAAGTAGGAGCAGGTGTAGAGCAATAGGTGTCAGAAGAACACCAATGGTCCAGGGCGGTCGACTCCAGCCCCTCGTTTCCATTTGAGAAGGAACCTCTGAAGTAGGGTTCTCGACAATGCTAGCTGAAGCATTCCTTTGGGTTACGATGCATCTAGGAGGCATGATCTGCAATCGCATAGAGCACAAGTTAGAAACGAATATTATATAGTCTCCAACTCCATCGTACGAACTTAGAATACAAGATAGTGAGATAATTCCTAATGTCCTATTGCCTCCTTCTTATAAAGTGTGGTGCACAACATAGTCATAAAGAAGAATCTACTAGACACAAATTCATAAACTCCTTAGGACTTTTGAACTTTGTGATCCGATACAAAGTTTGTCACGCCACGTAAGGGTACCCTTGGCATGGCCGGCACTCAGAGACTATTACTAGCCCCCAAGCGAACCACTTGGCCTCATTATCACATCAACTCGAAAGCAGAAGAAAAAACTCAAAATGCAAAGACATCATATACAAGTAGGAAAATGAAATGCATAACTCAATTGTATCATTGTTTATAAAGGAAAATCTATTTTGATACATCATTACTTAATACACTTTACTCAAGATCTATGAAGTCTCTACTCATCAATCTGGATGGTGCCATGATAGGTCATGGACACCCAAAATCAAGAAAAGAAGGAGAGCTCACTAACTCGGAGATGCACTAATCTAGACTTTAGCGGTGCATGTGCTGAAGCCTCAGATACCTGTATCTACATCATAAAATGATGCAAACCCAAATGGATATCAGTACATGGAATATACTGTTATGTAAATTACCTTAAGAAAAGTAAATCTCGATCACTCACCTTGACTAAACAATTCATTCTCAAAACAGTTAATGCAAGTTTAGAGTAAATCATGTTTCTAAAGTAGGCTCAGTAAAATAAACTAAATTTGAAATCTCATGCTCAATCAATGTTTCTTGGGAATTTCTCTTAACTAACATCCTCATCCCACCAGCTTTAATTAGGTAATGCACAACGAATCAGCATTATTGCCACACCCTGTCACGACCTAAGTCTAGGGCCTAGATGTGACATGGTGAATGGGGAACCCGAAGGTACCCCAAACAAGCCTCATAACTTGTCGTTACACATCTTTGATCGCGATAGTATACAAAAACACACTGATTGAGAATAGGGATAATGGAACTTAGGAAAAGCTTGCATAAATATCATAATCAAGACTTAAGAGTCAAACCTCATACATAAATACACAACATGTCCAATAAACACTTCTAAATAAATAGATAGAGCAGGGGCCAAGATAAAGTAACCGGGCTCACTTTCATAGTCAAATAGAATATAAGATAGTGTCTCAATACATAGATATGAGGAAAACATAAATCAAAGTCCTCGAAATGGAGAACTTACCAACAAGCTTAGAATAGCACCGCCTAACCACATGGAGGAGGACGATCATATTGGGCACCGTTTCCTACAAGGTGATATCATGTAGGCAAAAGTATGCGTTATTATGTTTGAATGTACTAAGTATGTGGGATACAATGCAACAAGAGACAAACTTCATAATCAATATGCATAACAATAGGAAATAGGCATGATATAGCTATATATCATGTATGATCAATGCATAAGTAAATTATGCTTAGGTAATCCATGCTCTTATAAAATATCATAAAAGTGAAGATGAGACCATGCTAGCTTTACAAGGTACGAACCCCTCGGTAGGTTGGTGATGTTGCAACCCCATCACCTATGTGGATATGAGTATTAACCCTCATTCTAGGTTGGTGATCTTGCCACCCCATTACCTAGGTGGAGATGAGTATTAACCCTCATTCTAGGTTACCCAGCCTCTTGTCCCCCTGGGTCGAGCATGGTCTATGCAACACTTTATATAGGATTCATCATAAGCTCTAATACAATGCCTCATGTAGTAATAATCATGTACATAAGCTCATTTCATCATCATAACATCATTCATATCATATCTCATGCTTTGGACATTCAATTCCTCAAGAACACATAACCATACATTTTCTCAAACACCTTGGGGGTGTGTAAGAGGGTAAAAGAGCATACAATTTGGAGATGAAATCATGTACGAAAACCAGTGGTAAAACCTTTAATCCTCAACTTTCAACACCCCCAAGACAGTCATATAAAAATCCCTCATCAAATCCAACATTAGATCCAAGATTTGTAGCTCAAAACATGCTAAAACAACCATACTTTTGAACTAAAATCATTGTGCAGTAAATTTCTTAATATATAAGACACATATGTAAAATCAACGTTGAATCATGAATTATTAGTAAATAGAGGATTTAGGAACCATGGGTGGAAGGACCCAATGGTTCAACACCACATACCTTAGCTTTTGTGAAGTTCATGAAGAGGACTCTAATGGAGATTTAAATCTTGGGTGAGATCCTTGAAGAAATCCTTGAGATTGGCCTTGAGTTTGAGACTTGAATTTAGGGTTAGAAATGAGTCTAAGTGTTTGGGGAAATATTGGGGAATGTTTTGGGTAATATAAGGATGAAATAACTCTAAGTATAGGTGAAGATATGTTTGGGAAGACTTAGATCCAACACTTAGAAAAATCTAGGCAAACTAGGAAAAGATAGTGCGGAAATGACACCTCTCTGTGGCGACGAGAGGTTGCAGATGCCGACTGGAATTGCACTAAGCGAAATTTCATAATTCGATTTCTTTGCTTTAAATTTGATTTTAGACCGTTCTCACCCTAATTTGGGTCCCCTGAACAAGAATATAAAGTTTCATTTTCGAAATTCCAAATGAATTTTTAGATATACGAAAAACAATACTCCAGGCACTTTTGAGGCACGTTTTCGAGAACTTTTTGGGGTCGTTTCAATATCTCCGCCTTGGGAAAATTCGTCCCCAAATATAGAAGAGATGTAAAAAGCTAAGAATATTCATGAACAAATCAGCCCCAACATGAGCACAACATTACATTTAAAACATCACTTTTAAAATCTCATTATAAGTGTGAAATTATCATAAATTGCCAACTTAAACATGAATGCACATGAATCACATAGGGGATAAAATATAAGACTAGATAATACATAGCAGACTTAAAATTAGTACCTTAGGCTTGAGTGGAATGGAAGAGATAAGGGTACCGCTTTTGTATGTCCGCTTCTGCCTCCTAAGTAGCACTTTCGACTTGTTGGTTCCTCCAAAAGACCTTAACGGATGCCGCCTTTTTGTTCCTCAATCTCTTTACTTGCCTATCCAAGATCTGAATTGAAACCTCCTTATAAGTGATGTTATCCTCAACAACACCCACAACATCAAGAGGTACAATGGCATTAGGATCACCAACACACTTTCTTAACATAGAAACATGGAATACCGGATGAACAAAATTCATTTCGCTAGGCAACTTTAACTCATAAGCTACCTTGCCAACCCTCTTTATCACCTTTTAAGGAACAACATACCTTGGACTCAACTTCCGCTTCTTACCAAAATGGACCACACCTTTCATTGGAGAAACTTTCAAATAAACCCAATCCCCCACTTAGAATTCTAGGTCTCTTCTCCTTACGTCGACATGGGATTTTTGACAACTTTGGGCTTTCCTCAACCTTTCCCTAATTATCTTAGCCTTCTCAAGAGCATCCATAACTAAATCCATCCCTAATGAGGCCACCTCTCCAATTTCAACCAACCCAACGGTGATCTACAACGTCTCCCATAATGAGCTTTAAAAGGAGACATACCGATGCTAGAGTGATAGCTATTATTGTAGGCAAACTCAATCAATGGAAGATGTTCATCCCAACAATGTTTAAACTCCAATACACAAGCCCTTAGCATATCCTCAAGTGTTTGAATTATCCTCTTAGCTTAGCCATCTATTTGAGGGTGGAAGTGCGTATTAAGGTGAACTTTGGTTCTAAGACCCCTTTGAAAAGATCTCCAAAAGTGCGAAGTAAATTATGCATCATGGTCTGATATAATGCAAAAGGGAACCCCATCCAACCTCACCAACTCATGGATGTACAACCTTGCATACTCTTCAGCCCCATATGAAATCTTGACCGGTAGAAAGTGAGTCGCTTCTGTCATCCTATCAAGCACAACCTATATGGAATCAAAACCTTTTCTAGTCTTGGGCAACCCAACCACAAAATCCATATTAATTACCTCCCACTTCCAAGTAGGAAGCTCTATGTCTTGGGTTAGGCCACCTGGCCTTTGATGCTCTGCTTTGACTTGTTGGAAACTATGGAAACCGGAGACAAATTTAGCAATATCTCTCTTCATGCCTCCCCACCAATACACATCCCTCAAGTATCTATACATTTTGGTGGAACCGAGGTTGATAGAATAGGAAGAATTATGGGCTTTATCAAGAATTCTCTCCCTCAAACCATCAACAAATGGTACACACAACCTACCTTAGTATCTAAGGGCCCCATCTCCCCATTGGGAGAAAACCTCTATCTTGCCTTCTTTCACCAAGGCCTTCAACTCAAGCAAGGAGGAGTCCAAATCTTGTTTTTGTTTTGACCTCATCAACCAAAGAAGATTTAGAACCATTAACAACAACAATACCATCACCCACATCTTCTAACCTCACCCCTAGAATAGCCAATATATGTACCTCCCTATCCATCTCCCTGTCACCGCCATCCATATGAGCTAGGCTATCTATAGTTACCCAATTTAAAGCATCCGCCACAACATTTGCCTTACTCGAATGGTAATGCACACTCATGTCATAGCCACCTTCTTTGTCTTTAATTGAGATCTTTTTTAGTGAATACATATTGAAGGCTCTTATGATCAGTGAAGAGATCAACATGCACCCCATACAAATATGACGCTAAATCTTTAATGCAAATACCACGACGACCAATTCAAGATCATATTTAGCGTAGTTCTTTTCATGCACTTTAAGTTGCCTAGAAGCATATTCTATGACCTTATCATTTTGTATTAGTACACAACCCAAACCAACTCTAGATGTATCACAAAACATAACAATACGCTCAAGCCCATCTGGTAGTGACAATATAGGAGTAGACACAAGTCTATCTTTCAATGTTTGGACACTTTTTTCACATTCATCTATCCACACAAACTCAACCTTCTTTTGAATCAATTTTTTCATAGGAGAAGAAATGGTGGAGAACCCATTCACAAACCTTCTATAGTAACCTGCAAGGGCCAAGAAACTCCTGATATCCGATGGGGTCAATGTTCTAGGCCAATTCCTAATCACATCGGTTTTCTTAGGTTCTACTTTTATACCATCCTCGAACACCACATGATCCATGAATACAACCTGCTTCAACCAAAATTCACACTGGTTATATTTAGCATACAAACTCTCCTCCCTCAATCTTTGCAACACGACTCTCAAATGGGCCATATGTTCTTCCCTACTATATGAATAAATCAAAATTTCATCAATGAAGACCATAACAAAAGAATCAAGATAGGGCCTATTCATTAGGTCCATGAAGATGGCCAGCGCATTAGTCAATCTAAAGGACATCACCACAAATTCATAATTTCCATACCTAGTCCGGAAAGCCGTCTTGGAATATCACACTCTCTCACTTTTACCTGATGGTACCCTGACTGAAGATCAATCTTAGAGAAAAAGCTAGCCCCTTGTGATTTTTCAAACAAGTCATCAATCCTTGGAAGGGGATATCTATTTTTTATAGTGACCCTATTGAGTTGCCAATAGTCAATGCACATTCTAAGTGACCCATCTTTCTCTTTACAAACAACACTGGTGCACCCCAAGGTGATTGGCTAGGTCTAATAAATCCCTTCTCCAACAAATCTTTCAATTTATGCTTTAACTTCTTTAACTCCGGTAGGGGTATACAATAAGGGTGAATGGAGATAGGTTGGGTATCGGGAAGGGGATTTATGCCAAAATCTAGGTTGGGTATCGGGAAGGAGATCTATACCAAAATCTATCTCCCTTTCGGGAGGGACACCTGGAAGGTCATTTGGGAAGACATCAAGAAATTTATTTACAACCAGAACCGACTCAATAGAAGGGACTTTGGACTCTACATCTTTGACTCTTACAAGATGATACAAACACCCCTTGGAAATCAACCTATGGGTTTTAATGCATGAGATGAACCTACCCCTCACTATTACATCATGACTTTATCACTCAAAGATGGGTTCGTTCAGAAATTGAAACTTCATCCTATAGATCCTATAATCGATAGAAGCATAGTATGCATGCAACCAATCCATCCCAAGAATAACCTCAAAATCAACCATATCTAGTTCAACAAGATCACAAGGTAAGATTTTATGCAAGATGTAAATCGGACAACTTCTATACACCCTCTTAGAAACAATAGATGCACCAATAGTAGTAGACACCTTATATGACTCATGCAACAACTTTGACTCAACATGGAACCTTTTAGCAACACAGGGGGTAACAAAGGAAAGGGTTGCACCTGGATCAATCAAAGAATATACATCAAGATCAAAGATTTTCAACATAATGGTACCAACATCGAGGACCTCACCAACCCCTTGCCTCCCATGTAAAGCATAGAATCAATTGTGATTTGGGGCACAACCTTGAGGATCATCTCTAACAAATGGAACCACATTTGCACCCCTAACCTTGCCACAATTTCTAGGATAATCTACCTTCTTATGACCAAGCTCCCCATATTCAAAACATTCATTAGAACCCTTCAAAATGGGCCTTTATGACTCTTCACACATGAAGTACACATATCAGTGGGAGCCACACCAACAACTCCTTGAGGCCTAGGAAAGTCATTGGCAAACCCCCTATTTGTAGCATGAGAAGGCCCTTGGCCTTGATGGAATCGACCACCCATATGGAGCTTGCCCCCAATACAAGCTCTCTTAGCCTCATGGCCCCTTCTTTTTCTCAAACTTTCTTCTTCCATTTGTTCAGCATATGTCATTAACCCAGACAAGTCCATATCACTAATGAGCAAGGCGAACCGGCACTCATCACTTACAAAGTCAGAGACACCCATGGCAAACTTATTCATCTTTGACCTAGGGTCGACCTCCAAATGAGGACACTTTGAAAGTTAATTAAATTTGAGGGCGTACTCCATCACACTCATTCCACCTTGTTTCAAGTTCATAAATTTAACTAACTTTGCTTCCCTGAGCTCAAGAGGGAAGAACCGATTAATGAAGGTCTATTTGAATTCCTCCTAAAGCACCACATAGCCATTATCTCACCTTTCCATTGATCAAACCAAATTTGGTCCACCCCCTTGAGTTGGAATGCTACCAACTCTACCTTCTCAGTTAGACCAACACCCATGATTGACAAGATTTTGTAGACTTCATTAATAAACTCTTATGGATCCTCATCCACCTTTGGTCCATGGAAAACTGGAGGATTCATCCTCATGAAGTCCCTTACCCTAGCTCTCGACATAGTAGCATGAAGGGCTTGGGCCCCTTGTTGGATTTGGTTGGCCACCATTTGGGAAAGCATACTAAGGGCATTCCGGAGCTCACCATTGGTAGGTTGCTCCTCAGGAGCTTAGGTTCGTCTTCCTCTAGTATTCGACATGATCTAGCATAGCAAAAACTATCGTTAGGGGGAAATACTTATCACAATTCTATAGCATGACTTAGGACATGAAGAAGGGAAACATTTCCTAAAACTCCTCATAGCCTCCTATTCATAGTCATGACGCACTTCACAACCATGAATAAGACTCCAATCGATGTGGTGTGTTGACTCTGAGGATCTATTAACCTAGTGCTCTGATACCAAGTTTGTCACAACCCAAGCCTAGGGCCTAGAAATGACACGAGGAATGGGGAAATTGAAGATACCACAAACAAGCCTCTTAAGTTGTCATTATACATCCTTGGTCGCGGACGCATACAAAAACACATAGATTGTGAATAGGGACAATTGCACTAAGGGAAAGTTTGCATAAATTCCATAATCCATAGTCAAGAGTCAAAGCTCATAAATAACTACACAACATGTCCACAAGCACCTCTAAATACATAGATAGAGCGCGGGTCAAGACAAAGTAACCAGGCTCACCCTCATAGTCAAATTGAACATAAGATAGTGTCTCAATACATAGACGAGATAAAAACATAAACCAAAGTCCCCAAAGTGGAGGACTCACCAATAAGCTTGGAATAGCACCGTCTAGCCACGTGGAGGAGGATGATCAACTTGGGCACCGATTCCTACTTGGTGATATCATATAAGCCGGAGTATACGTTAGTACGTTTGAATGTACAAATTATGTGAGATGCAGCGCAAAAAGAGACAAGTTTCATATTCCACATTCATAATAATAGGCAATAGGTATGATATAGCAATATGTCATGTATGATCAATGCATAAGTTACAGATTCTTAGGTAATCCATGCTCTTATAAAGTATTATATGTGAAGATGACACCAGGCTAGCATTACAAGGTATGAACCCCTCGATAGGTTGGTGATGTTTCCACCCATCACCTAGGTGGAGATGAGTATTAACCCTCATTTTAGGTTACCCGAGCTCTTGTCCCCCTGGATCAGGCATGGCCTATGCAACACTTATATAGGATTCATCATAAGCTCAAATGCAATACCTCATGTATGAATAATCATGTATATAAGCTCATTTCGTCATCATAACATCATTCATATCACATCTCTTGCTTTGGACCTTCAATTCCTAAAGAAAACATAGCCGGACATTTTATCAAACACTTTGGGGGTGTGTAATGGGGTAAAAGCGCAGGTAATTTGGAGATGAAGTCATGTAGTAAAATCAGTGGTAAAACCTTTAATCAATACCTTGCAATACCCCAAGACATTCGTATCAAAACCCCTCATCAAATCTAACATTAGATCCAAGATTTGGAGCTCGAAACATGCTAAAACAACTATATTTTCATGAACTAAAATCACTGTGTAGTAAATTTCTCAATATATAAGACCCACATATAAAATCAACTTTAAATAATGAATTATTAGTAAAAAGAGGGTTTAGGTACCATGGGTGAAAGCATCCAATGGTTCAATACCACATACCTTAGCTTTTGTGAAGTCCTTGAAGATGACTCTAATGGAGATTTGAAGCTTGGGGGAGATCCTTGAAGAAATCCTTGAGATTGACCTTGAGCTTGAGACCTGAATTTATTGTTAGAAATGAGTCTATGTGTTTGGGGAAATATTAGGGAATGTTTTGGGTGATATGAGGGTGAAATAAGGATAAGTATATGTGAAGATACATTTTGGGAAACTTAGGTCTAACACTTAGAAAAATCTGCGTAAACTAGGAAAAGACAGTGCTGAAATAACACCTCTCAGCGTCGCGGAGAGGTTGCAGATTCCCATTGGAAATTGCACCAAGAAAAATTTCATAATTCGATTTGTTTGCTTTAATTTTGAGGTTAGACCCTTGTCACCCTAATTTGGAACACTTTGAACAAGAATAAGAAGTCTGATTTTTGAAATTCTAAATGGATTTTTAGATATATGGAAAATAAGATTCTAGGCACTTCTGAGGTACATTTTCGGGAATTTTTTGGGGTCATTTCACACCACCCCTTAACTTACCATAGGAAAGGGCAATCAACTCTCTCATGGATCCACGGTCAATGTCCACTTGAGGGACAAGAGTCATCAGACTAGCTGTAATGACTATCACATGGTGGCAACATAGTTCTGTGGGTTAAAGTAGGAGCGTACTCGCTCCCTGCTTGGTTCTTGATACTCCTCCCTTCACTAAATCATGCTCCACTCATCAATCAACTCAATCCTCAATACTCAATCAATTAACTCAAAGCGCAAAGATCAATCAATTAACTCAAATCTCAATGCTCAACTTAACTAGATTTCTCATCAGCTCGTTCAATTGAGGAAACCAAATCAAACTCAACAATCATTTAAACTCACTCAATTTACTCATTATGTAATGCAAGCAGGATATTCATGTGTAGCAATATATGTGACTCAATGCAACATGCTCTTCGTACTCAATCATGCTTAAAATTACTCAACTCTAAATGCTCAATTTACATCGACTCAAATATTCAATTAAATGAATAGAATTTCATAAAATCATATTATTTAGGGTTCATGCTATCAAGTTTGACATACATATCTCATATCAGTACTCATGCAATATAAAAATTATCTCATGTAATAAAATAAGACATCATGAATGAATACAAAGATTTAGTATTAGGGTTGTAGAATTTCAAAAATCTTAACACTATCCCAATCTTTACTCAAAATTATGGAGGGGGATCTGAAGAAAGGAGTTTCACATTTTTGTAAGCCTTACATACCTTGGGATATAAGAAACAATTGAACCTCAATTATTCCTTGCTCTTGAGTTGAAAATCCTAACTTCTTCCTTCTTGTCCAAAGCTCTCAAGAACACCCAAGTGTGGAGAATGAGAAATAATGTCCTTCCAGTTTATTTTAGGGCCTCATTCAAGTATTAAAACGTCTAGGGTTTAGTGGGATAGGTGGTGGTATGGATAAAAATACCCTCATTAAAATTATCGAAAGGGTCTATGAGACCTTATTTATGACTCGTAGACCCTCTTACGAGTCGTAATTTCCCTTGTACATGAAGAGTATGACAATCCTGAATCTCTAGAAATAGATATGAGACCTCAGATTACGATTCGTATTTCCTTTTATGAGTCGTAATCCCTCCTCATAAACAATATTATTAGAAATTGATCTTCACTGGAATTTGCCACAGAACCCTCTTTATTGGTCTTAAATTACCCCACGAGTAATTTCATAACCTGAAGAGACCTGAAAATTGAATCACTGGAATTTCATATGAAACTTCGATCTACGAGTTGTAAACTGCTCTACGACCCATGCAATTTTGCTCAGTCATCTTATCTGCATCATCCTGCACACTTTCTCCCAATCAAGTGAATGAAATAAGAGGTGTTACATTAAGCTACTTCAAACTATAGTATGATGAATTACATTAGGTTTATGAAATTATTGATATGCATGTACTTTTTCAAGGATTGTTTATGCATTGATGATTATATTATGGTTTTAAATGAGGATTTAATTATGTTTTCATTTGAATTTCATATTATATAGTTGATTTTAGATTAAATCTTTGTTACCCATGCTCTCTTCACATCATTCATGGTATTTGCATTCATGATGACATCGGATAATTATGAAAATTATGAAGTGGGTTAAGTTTAATTATGTTCTATGAAATGATTTTGATACGATATTGGTTATGACAAGAATGTGATCACATATATATTCCAATGCATGAGTATTATGACTATGAAATTATAATTTTGGCATATGAGCCTAAGTATAAATTATTATGAATGGTTTTTGTCTTTCAATCACAATTATGCATTGAAATAATTTTGGAAAAGACTATTGTCTCTTTGAGCATGTATACATATACATATAAGTATTATTGTGGAATGATGACTTAGCACTGATAGATTGGGGGTGTTAGGGCTATCCTAAAGGGCCCTCTTGATTTTCTTGAACTATGTGCCTAGCATAGGGTCCTTTCTGAAATAGGTGTTGTTCCCATAAGGAAAGATGCTCTCGAAATGGGTGTTGTTCCCATAAGGAGAAGACATGATATGATATGATGTGATATGCTATATGTGAAAATCCTATCCAAAATAGGTGTTCTTCCCGTAAGGAAGGTTACTTCATATGAAATAGGTGTTGTTCTCGTAAGGTGATGTATGGTTTATCTTTAGCGAGTAGACCACCTATTTTACCGATGAGGGTATTTCATCGAGATTCCAAGTAATAACTCACTTGGTCTTACTCATGTCGGTTGAGGTTACATACCCCCTATATATATGAGCATCATTTGCATTTCATGAATCATGAATTTTATAGCATCTTGTTATATTACGTTCCTTGCTATAAATCTCTTTCTATATTATGTACCCTTGCCATCTAACATTATATGCATATTTTAGTAAGTTACATGGATTGCACCCCACATACTTAGTTCACTCAAATGTACTAATGCATTCTTTTTCCTACATGATCTCACCATGTAGGGACCGGAGATTACTTTCATCCACCGTTTGATGCTAGATTGGAATTGAGACATTTGTTGTGGTGAGTCCTATCTTCCAAGGACAAACCATTATTCCTCTATCTATTTTGCTTCCATTTGTGTTATTTACTTTGAGATTGAACACGGGACATGTCTTGGCCCCGTCCTATCTTATGACTAGAGGTATTGTTGGACATCTTATAGATTCTCGTCGGATCTATATATTATATGTAGTATTTGAACCTTATAATTATGGTCATCTATTGCATATGGTTTTTATGGATTGATTATAGCAATTTTGATATACATATATATATATATATATATGTTGGATGTGGAAATGTGGGAGATCCTAGGTCTTGAAATGCCCCCATAGAATAAGCAGTCCCGAAATGTCCCCATGAGGTGAGTCATAATTACCCACCCCTTAGTCTTTATGTGCTACGTGTTATGTGAATCCATGATAATCTCTCTCCCTATTATATCCCCATAGCTTGAGTCCTAATTTCCCCTCCCTTAGAACTATGTGTTTACTAATAGAATATGCTTCTGAATCGATGAAGTGAATAGGGATACTTTGAGGCTTATTTGGGGACTCTCGGGTTCCCATTCACCATGTCACTCTTAGACCTAGGTCCGGGTCGTGGCAATTACTCTATGGGTCGTAGATGCCCTTCTTGGTTTCTTCTAGTAACTTTTCTAAGTCATTTTTCTCATCTTTTTCTGGGCATTCAACTTCGACTAGGTGGAACGAATTGGGGGGGGTGGAGTTACATGACTCATCTTTCCTCCTTTATTTTGGGTATTTCTTTCCATCTTTGCTAAGCTTGATTTTTTGTCTGTCTTTGTTCATAGATGCCTCTTGCAATTTTTCTATAAGCTTCAATTTAAGAATATCTTCTTTCATTCTTAAGTTTGAGATCCTGAAGTCGCTAACTGATATCCCCTCTTCATTTTGTGTCGATATCTCATAGTAATCTTGCCTTCCTTAAAGCCTTTGTTGATTGTCTTCTTTTCATTTTGATTAAGGGTCCTGTCCTTGGGCTCCTTATAGTAATCTTATAAATTCATTAATAAAAATCATCAGGTGCTAACATCAATTTCCTGTAATCTTAAGTAATATCAACTAAATTATTCATCTAGATAATTAATTTAGATGAAAACATCGTGTCTTTTTCAAAAATAATTTTCTAGGGGAACTAACCTGTCAAATTTAAAAACATTGTTGTTTCTAGCAAGTCCTAACCACTAGAAGCTTCTTGAAGAATAGGGGTCCCATTAACAACTATGGAGAACATAACTTTCAGTTCCTCTATAGTTACAATTGTTTCACCATTCTCATATAAAAAGTATGTAATGTTTTTGCGTATAACCTTTCAACAAACTCTAAAATTAGCAATAAGACTCACACCCTACTTCTATAACACCTCTCTAAATATACAATGAGAAAAATATTTGAAGAGACAGGATTGGGCTAAATTCTTTTTGTTGTATTTTCAGAAGACACTATATATCACATGAATGGGATGCTTAGTTTAACATGCATTCTCTCCGTCTATCTCACCCATTATAATTTTCTTTCAGAACGATATTTAGACTATTGAGATGCATCATGTTTGATTTGGTTGAGGATATGTAAATTGTGATAATTGCGTATCTAATTAGAAAAAATATGTTTGAAATAAGAAATTAACTATAAAATTATCTTTTGTAATAGCGAGAGAAATTACTCAAATGAAAAATTAAGTACTATAAAATACAAGAGACGTGATTTTTTTCCTTCAATTTTGAACCATGAAAAAAATATATCCTATTAGTATTTTGAAATGTGAACATACAAATTTGGATTAGGATTTTAAAAGGTACAATGTGATATGGTTTGCCTTAGAAGGCTTGGGAATGCACATGTTTTACAAGGCATGGCAGGCCACACACCTTGTATGGCGTGGCTGACCACAAGCCTTTTGAGGCGCAGCAAGCTGCACGCCTTTTAATTTATTCTTATAATTTTTTTTCAAATATTACATAGTCTCATGCATGACATTCAAATTATACACATTGTTAAATAAATAACTTTTTACATGTATCTACTGAATCAAGGAACTACTAAATAGTTCTATTTTTCAGAGAAAAAAGAAATATGCACAAACTAAAAATATTCACTTATTTTAAAATGAAATGTGTAATATTTAAGTAATATTGAATGTTTTAATCAATGAAATAATTAATACTAAATGTTTTTTATGATATAGAAAGATGGTTGTCCTAAAATATATATCAATTTTTCTGTTCAACACTTCTCAAAATTTATGTCTTGAATACTATAAATTTACCATCAAATGAAAGTTTAAAATTAATTTATTTTTCAGTATTAATTTTAACACTTCTCAAAATTAAGTTTAACGCTTCTAAAAGTTATGCTATAAAGACATGAATATTAACTCAAAAGTCTTATGATGTTCGTCTTTTGCCCTTTTATTCTTGAATTTTTCTTAGTCAAAATTTTCAGTGTCATATTAAGATCACTTTCACACATACAAAAAGTACAAAAATACCATCTCTTTTTTTATAGATTAGTTATGATTTATTTTTTTAATATTAAAAATTAAAGAAATTACAATCATAAAAATAAAAGGGCAATAATAATTATGAATGTCGGAGAAATAAAATTTCATTTCATTAACATCATATTAATCTTCAAAAAGGGAAAATTACTTTCTTCATATTAGTAAACCACTCATAAAAGCAAGGATCATCCAAAACACTAAATTCACACTACAAAATATCATAATTATCTACAATTGAAATCCCCAACTTATGTGAAAATTTTAATTCCGTATCCTCTGAAACTTCACCTAAGTTCCCTTAAACAATTCTTCATCACTTTCATTTTCAAAGTATTTGTATTTTTCTTCAACCTCATTTGATTAATTCATATTCTCAACAACATTCATTAATAATTTTTGTTCACATTTATCACTTGAAGAAGATTCTTTTTTATCAAATTTGATGTAAATATGGCTTCTTTTACATTTTTAGCCTACCAGTTCAACAACTTCAAGCTTATTAGACTAGAAACTTTCAAAAGCTTCATCAACAGATTCAAAAGTTTCTAAACAAATCAATTTTTTGATAATTGAGTGTCTGATTTCAATAGAAAATTTTCCACTCTTTCGAATACCATCAGGGAATAATCTATCAGAGGATTTCTTTGACATTCTTTGCTGGGATTCGATGATGAACGATTAGAAAATGAACTATTTTAGAAAGAACACAATAAAAAATGTAATTCACTTACTTTTTTATGTTGTACCTCTACAGGCAAAACTGTGAATATAAATAGGGCATTTTTCCAATGCATATTAAGTTAAAAAATTAATTGTCACGACCCCACCCCGAGGTCGTGACTCATGCCGATTAGGCAATTGAGCTAATCTTAACCCACGAAGATCCCAAAGTTAGTTCACCAAATTCTGCCGGAATTTCGG
>JAOTQR010009511.1:0-18230 GCA_025774065.1 Solanum ossicruentum
CTAAGCAAGTAGCTGACTCACCTACTTGCTTCCTAAGTCCTACAAGCACCTCAATTCTCTCACTTCATTTTAAGGTCTTAACCTCCTCACTTCGACACAAAACATGTATTCACTCGACCCTCTTAAGCATTAGACGCACATATAACCCATTAACGCGAGATTCAAGCACTTTTGAAAGTTAGCGCTAATTTGACCAAACCATGTCATTTTACATTTGCATTGTGCCAATATTGTAAGGTGTGGGGTGTTACAGCTTATGCTAGCAGATAGTTCAATAGAAAGGAAAAGGACCCTTGGGGATAGCCCTGACGCCTCCAATCTCATTGGTGCTAGGTCAAAACATCTCACAAGAATACTTATACGTTTACATGCTTACAAGGAGGAAATAGTCCTTTCAAATCATTTCAATGCATATTTGGGCCCAAAAGCCAAACACATTTCATCATCATTCATACTTGGGCTCAAAAGTCAAATCATAGTTCATAATCATGATACTCATGCATAGGAATATCTCATTCACATATATGAGATAGTGCAAGCATCCAAAATGCTCAAAGATCCATATCAATAGATATTTATGTGATCACATTCTTGTCATAACTAATCTTATCAAAATCATATACATAAATATAATTGGTCTTAACCCACTTCATAATTTTTATAAAATTCAATGTTCATGAATGCATATGTTATGAATGATGTGAGAATAGCATGGGTAATATAGATTCAATCTTAAATGAACAATTCAATATGAAATTCAAGTAAATCCATAAGTAAAATCAACATACAAATTACAATTTAGATTACCCATACTTAGATCAAACTTTAAATGGAGAATGCATATTCAAATCTTCATAATACTCAAGTAATTCAACATTATTAGGGCTTAAATCAACTTAAAATTAACAAATGATCATAGTCCATACTTCAATTGAATTTATTAAATCATAATTCTTAAAACCAATATTTAAAGCAAGCAAAATTTCATAAATTATGTGTAAAAAGAGTTGGGTCTTCTTGGTTGAAAGGGACCAAGAATCAAACCCACATACCTTTTTTAGAAGATGAATTTAAGAAGAATTTAGCTTGAGTTTGAATCTCTAATTGAACCCTAGCTTGAATCTTGAAGATGAGACTTGGAGAGAATTTTACGAATTAAATTCTAGAGCATGAGTGTTTTCTAATGAGAATAAATTGGAATGAAAGAGTGTCAGCTGATTTAGGTGTCTAGGATAGGTGAAAAGGTCATAAAATACCCTTAGAATAATCTAAAATTATGTAAGGCCCATTAATGACACGGAATTAAAAGTTCGCATAAACCCCTACATAGATGAGTTTTACGAAATCGGGCATAACTTCTTGATCCGAACTTACCATTAGGTGAAACTGAATCCGTTGGAAAGCTAATTCAAAGAGCTTCAATTTGATAGGTCATGGGTCACCTTGTTCTTTTTGTGTTAAGAGATACAACCATTTAAAATTTATTCTTCTATTAATTTTTGTGAAAAGCTTAGCCAGTGGAATTCCTTTGAACTTGATGAAAGAGACCCATCATAACCCTAAAACACACACATAAATCTTGGATTAAATGTGCATGGGCTTGAAGGCCATATGGAGATCCTTCTACTAGAGCATAAAAGGAGGATTCGGAAGCGTTTGAGCAAACGAATAAGAAGTAAAATATTAGAATAAGAATGGATAGTAATGAAGGAGTATAAACTAATTTGGAGGGGAGGGGGTGTCCAACATAGGGTTACATAGCTCGTGGAGGTGTCCATAAGGTGTCACCTTGGTCAAAAACTTTTTCGGAACCAAATTTCAAGCACCCTTATGCTATACAAAGTCTGAGTCCTTACAGTTGTACTTATTTCTCCCTCAAGTATTCAATTCATAGTTGTGACAGGTGAATGTATGCCAGTTCCTGAGGGACTTGAGGCTTTTTTAACTATTAAAAAGAATTAATATTATTGACAGAGAAAAGCAAAGTAGTATAAGGTAATAACTTAAGCAATACCTAGGCAAGTATTTGCAAGGTGTTAGCATGCATAATATCCTATATTGTTTGCCTCCATTGATAAGTCGTAGAAATACGATTTATATAACACTTTAAATAAAGAATTATTATGCGTTCTCAAGCAAACTTGTTATTTTGATGTTTGTTTTTGTTATTTTTCAGGAAAAAGACTAAGGCATGGAAGAAATAAGAATACAAAAGAAAAAGGATGAAAAAGAGTGTACAGAGGAGCCAAAATGGACCCAAGTGTGGGCACATGGGGGCCTACACAGCCCGTCTACATTCACACGGACCGTGAGGCCCATCGTAGCCTCATACTTGGATGATGGCAGTGGCTATTAGGTGAAGGCAAGTCCCACGACACATGTCACAGATTGTGGGACGTCAAACGGGTCGTCATGAGGCTCGTCAAAGCGATGTGAAGATGGTACCGTCAAAGGTTGGAAGATTTTGGCAAAGTGGAAAGAGATGGCTCATTTCATGGGTCGTTGAGCATACAAAGAGCCATCCTATGTCCTCTGTGATTGATGTGAAGGTGACACCATTGAAAAGCCAGTAAGATGGGCTAAGGGAGGTCAGACGGTGCGTGTCACGGACCGTGTGATCAACCACAGCCCATGAAGTGGAGGCATGTGAAAGAAATTGAGCAAAAATAGTAAAGAAACGATAGACAACCCATCTCACAGACCATCTCACTTCACATAGACCGTTTGCCTGAGCATATAGTAGCACATGATGAGCAGTAAAGTGAGGTTAAGGACAGCTACATGGACATGTTGATGGTCTGTCTACCGTTACATGAGTTGTGTGGTGACCCATGTCCATGCCGATGGAATTTTCCTATTTTTATTAGGATTAGGTTTTCTTTAAATATAAATGGTTATTTTATTTAGTTTTTAGATAGTCTAGGATGGCTAGAGCTAGAAAACGTTGAAAAATATTATTTTCTTAGAGATTTCATAAGATTTTGTGTTTTGGCATATCGAATTCAAGCTTGTGGCTTCATCGATTCTTCAATAGTACGTCTTTCTATTATGAATTTCTTGTATCGTTGCGACCATTATTTATTGAATACGTTAGGCTAAACCTACAACTAGGGTTGATTAGCGTATATATCGTAGTAATCTTTGTTTTAATTTCTTCCTTGATGAGTCGACGTATTAGGGTAAGCCTTTATTCCTTGCATGCAAAAAAGGGATGTTTTGATTAGGAAAAGATTACTATGATGGAAATTCGAGGTTTTTAACCTAGTCTAAGTACTTGAGATCGAAAGGTGAGAGTATTCCGGGATAAATAGCAAGGGTTAGTACGTAGACATTCTGAGACCAAAAGATGATGAATGATAGGCATTTAAGAGGGATCGAGAGGTGGATTAAATGTTACATAACTTGTTAGATCATATATACGTAATCATGAACAAGTTTACCACTAGATTCGGCTATCGCATTAGATGTCATGGGGAACACAATCCTAGCCTCACAAAAATTGATTGAAATCTAGTCGTTCTTGCACTCATTTATTGTTTTCTTTAGTTAATTAGTTTTGAAAACCAACCCCCTCTATATTTACTTTACGTAATTTTATTTCGGGAATAGATATTACATCTGAAATCGGTGCTAATAGATATATTCTTACGCATTCCCCTATGGGCTCGACCTCAACTCTAGCTGAGTTCTATATTTGATCAACGACTGCTTTACTATTCCATTTGGAGTGTAAATTTGGGCATATCAACTTTTGGCGACGCTGTCAGGGAATATGGCGAAGTAATAGTCTATTAGTTTCTATTTTCAGTTTGTAATACTAGTACCTAATTGTACTTATTTTCTTGCTTTTATTTCTTGGTAGGGAGCCGGTGTTGCATGCCAAACACCCGTAGCAAGGGTGAAGCACTTGTTCCCTTAGACCCCGACCTTACTAAGTCAATCCGCAGAATGAATGCCCAAGAACGCGAAGCAGCTAGATAGAGACAATTAGCGGTGAACCCTACAGGTGGGGTTAATGACAGTTTGGGTGATGACGAAAATGTTGGCAATGAGGTACTACCGGCAGCACTACTTAGACATTTGCCACTACCCGGTGTGAGACCCTAAGTTCCTTATGTGAATGATGATGATAAGGGTCCTGGGACTACTGGGGCGATTGTACTTCCCCCACTGCCCGCGGGTATTAAGTTCACTATCACCAGCACTATGCTGCAGATGTTGTAGTTGAAAGGGTTGTTCATCGGAGCAGCAAGTGAGGATGCAAATCAGCATGTCCTCAACTTTCTAGCAATATGCCAATCGCTTGAGATTCCGGAGGTGAGTCAGTAAGCAATTAGGTTGCAGTTATTCCCATTGTTTCTTTCTGGTGCAGCAACTAAGTGGCTTAATAAGCTTCTACTTGATTCTATCCTCACTTAGGGAGAGTTAAAGGAGCCATTCTTGGAGAAATTCTTCCCTACATTAAAACAACTTAAAATCATAGACGACATTGGCTCTCACAAGCAACTGCCAACTGAAGCACCACATGAGACTTGGGAGAGATTCAGGCAGAAGCGTAAGCAGTGTCCTGATCATCTCCTCAGAGATGAGCATTTGAAGAAAGTCTTCTATAGATCCTGTAATTTTATGATGAAGTCGATTATTGATGCTTCTTCTGTAGGGTCACACATGTCTAGGACTTTCCCGGACACTATGTGATCTTAGACCAGGTAGCCAAGAACAGTAGAGCATAGTACACTATAGATGTAGACTGTTCGGGGCTCATCATTGAAATGACGGAGGAGCAGCGACGAAAGGAGGAGGAACGGGATCAAGACATGGCACACATGAAGACCTAACTAGACCTGCTGGCAAAGCGCTTCTTAGAAGGCGCAGAAAAGGTAAAAATTGTAGACACAATGCCTAGGCACGATGAACGAGGCTACAACTTTGACGAAGAGGCAAACTTCTTAAGCAGCCATGGGGTTTATCGGCCATACAACGCTGGTAATCAAGGTCAGATCTATGGTCGTGATCAAAACTATCAAGGAAATTGGCAGAACAGAGATGGTTATAGGAACCATGAGCGTCAGAATGATAGTAGCGAAAACTTAAAGTTAGAAGAAATGATGGAAAAGGTACTTAGTAAGGTTGAGTCCACAGAGGTAGGGATGCGAGATATAATAGGGGAGATGTCAAATGTTTGACAATTTGGTCGACTCGCATTCCACCTCAATCAAGAAATTAGAGCAGATGGGTCAATTGTCAGCAGCCATAAACCAGAGAAAAGTTGGGTCACTGCTAAGTGACACTATTCAGAACCCAAAGAATGACGATCAATGCATGGCCATAACCATGAGGATCGGTAAGGTACTCTCTGACCCTGTTATGTCCAGTAATGTTGGTTCGAATGAAGCTACAGGCAAGATGCCTAACCACGTAGAAGAGCATGTTGATGACTTGAGTGATGAGGTGGAAGTAATACCAAAAGAATATAAGATGACACCAATAGTGGCCCAACCTCTGCCAGCCATTCCTAAGCCACCACCACCATTCCCACAGAGGTTACAGAAGAAGGTTGAAGATGGCAAGTTTCGGAAGTTTTTGTCTATGCTAAAGGAGATTTCAGTGAATATTCCTCTAGTGGAGGCACTTGAGCAGATGTCGGGCTATGCTAAGTTTATGAAAGACTTAGTGATTAAGAAAAGGACAACCACGATCGAGCTGGCGAACAATCTCCATCACTGTAGTGCCATCGCCACAAGATCTCTTGTAGAAAAGAAGGAAGATCCGAGAGCTTTCACCATCCCGTGTACCATTGGAGCATCTGATTTTGCCAGAGCTCTATGTGATCTAGGTGCTAGCATCAACTTGATACCACTGGCGGTCTACAGGTAGCTGGGCTTAGGAGCCCCCTCACCCATTACAATACGGCTACTCATGGAGGATAGATTGGTAAAGTGGCCTGTGGGCATTCTATGTGATGTTCTGGTTCGTGTGGATCGGTTCATCTTTCCGAAAAACTTTGTTGCTCTGGACTATCAGGTGGATTTTGAGGTTCCCATCATCCTTGGGAGACCATTTTTGGCCACTGGCAGGGCATTGGTAGACGTAAAACGAAGGCAGTTGACATTCAGACTCAATACGAAAGAGGTGAAATTCAATGTCTGTGCTGCAATGAAGCGACCTAAAGAGGTGGCAGTGATGTCCATCCTAGACATTGTAGATGATTATCTATCTGAGATCCCACTTGAGGAAACGATGAGTGTAGACACACTAGCAGTGGTGTTGATGAACTTCCCAGATGATGGTATTACTAGCTATGCTAACACTGTGAATGCGCCACAAGGTAGGGGGACTAAGCCATTTGTCTCCAGAAAGTTGGACTTAGATCTACAAAACAGGTCTACACCGCTTGCTAAACCATCCATCGAGGAGCCTCCAGCTGTGGAGCTCAAGGAGCTACCCTAACACCTCAAGTATGTATTTTTAGGAACTGACAACACTCTTCCTGTGATTGTAGCTGCAGATCTTCATGAAAATTAGGTGGAGGCATTGATGGGGGTCTTCTAAAAGTTCAAGTGAGCTATTGGTTAGACCATTGCAGATATCACAGGGATCCCTCTAGGAATATATGCACACAAGATAAAATTGGAGGACAACTGTATGCCCAACGTTGAGCATCAGCACAAGCTAAACCCAACTATGCAAGAGGTGGTGAAAAAGGAGATCTTCAAGTGGCTAGATGCTTGGTTGATATACCCCATTTCTGAAAGCAAGTGGGTCAGTCCAGAGTAGTATGTCCCGAAGAAGGGGGCATGGCTGTAGTTGCCAACGACGAAAATGAGTTGATGCCATCGAGACCCGTGACTAGATGGCGAGTGTACACAGACTACTGGAAACTGAATAAATAGACCTTGAAGGACCATTTCCCCATGCCTTTCTTAGACCAGATGTTAGATAGGTTAGCAGGTAGAGGGTGGTACTGCTTCTTGGATGGGTACTCAGGCTACAATCAGATATACATAGCCCCGGAGGATCAGGAGAATACTACCTTCACTTGTCCGTTTGGGACGTTTGCTTTTAGAAGGATGCCCTTCAGGCTGTACAATGCCCCAACCAGCTTCCAATGTTGTATGATGTCGATCTTTTCTGACATAGTTGAAGACACCCTCGAGGTGTTTATGGATGAGTTCTCTATATTAGGTGATTCCTTCGATACGTGTCTGTTGAATCTTAGTAGGGTACTACAGCATTGTGAGGAGGCTAACTTGCTGCTAAATTGGGAGAAGTGCCACTTCATGGTCAAAGAGGGGATAGTTCTTGTCCATAAGATTTCTAAGAAGGGTATAGAAGTGGATAAAGTGAAGATCGAGGTAATTGAGAAACTGCCGCCCCCCATATCTGTAAAAGGGGTCTGGAGTTTCCTTGGGCATGCCGGTTTCTATCGTCGATTTATCAAAGACTTCTCTAAAATGGCACACTCCTTGTGCAAGCTATTGGAGAAGGATGCAAAGTGCCACTTTGATGATAGCTACAAGCATGCCTTTGAGACACTGAAGCAAAAACTGATTTCCCGCCTGTAGTAGTTGCACCTGACTGGACTGCACCGTTTGAGGTAATATGTGATGCAAGAGGAATTTTTGTGGGTGTTGTGCTCAGACAGAAGCACAACAAGATCTTCCACCCCATATACTATGCCAGCAAGACCCTCAATGATGCTCAAAAGAACTATACAGGACTGAGTAGGAATTGCTGGCTGTGGTATATGCATTCGACAAGTTCTGGGCATACTTATTGGGCACCAAATCGATAGTGCACACCGCCTATGCAGCCTTGAGATACCTTATGGCTAAGAAATATGTTAAGCCGCAGTTGATCAGATGGGTTCTCCTGCTGCAAGAGTTTGACTTCGAGGTCCTAGACAGAAAAGGATCTGGGAACCAAGTAGCAGACCACTTGTCTAGATTGGAGGATAAGTCAAGACTAAAGGATAAGTTGAACATCAATGATTCCTTTCCCTATGAGTAGGTATTGGCAGCTTCTGTTGACCTCATTCCTTGGTTTGCTAATTTTGCTAACTTTTTGGTGAGCGATATTATGCCAAAGGGACTTAACCCTCACCGGAGAAAAATGTTTCTGTTTGATGTGTGCAGGTACTTCTGGGATGACTCGTACTTGGTCAGAATATGTGCAGATGGGGTAATCAGGTGGTGCATTCCAGAGGCGGAGATGTTGATCATAATAGAGGCTTGTCACTCATCAGCAGTGGGGGGTCATCATGATGGCGCCAGAACGACGAAGAAGACTCTCCAATGTGGGTACTACTGGCCCACCATTTATAAAGATGCCCAAGACTTGGTGCTTGGGTGTGATTAGTGCCAGCGACAGGGTAACATTTGGAGAAGAGATTGACTTCATGGGCCCATTTATGAGTTCTTATGGAATGAAGTACATCCTGGTGGCAGTGGACTACGTCTCCAAATGGGTGGAGGTGGCAGCATTACCAAATAGTGAGAGCAAAAGTGTTGTCCAATTTCTGAGGCGGAACATCTTTTCCAGATTTGGCACACCCAGAACTATCATTAGTGATGGGGTTCTCACTTTTGTAATAAGGTTTTCCATCCGATGCTAGCAAAATATAGAGTAAGACAACACAAGGTTGCCACACCTTATCCCCCACAGACTAGTGGACAGGTTAAAGTGTCGAACAGAGAAATCAAGGAAATCCTAACCAAGTCTGTGAATGTTACCCGGACGGATTGGGTGAAGAAGCTAGACGATGCACTTTGGACCTACAGGACAGCATACAAGAAACCTATTGGTATGTATCCATAGCAAATGATGTTTGGTAAAGCCTATCATCTGCCCGTGGAGTTAGATCACAAAGAACTCTGGGCTTTAAAGAAGCTCAACATGAATTGGGAGAGGCTGCTGACTTGAGACTTGACCAACTCAATGAGTTGGATGAGTTTCGCCTCCAAGCATATAAGAGTGTAGCATTGTACAAAGAGAGGATGAAGATCCAACATGACAAATGTATTGCTCATCGGAGTTTTAGTGTTGATGACAAGGTACTTTTATATAACTTCAGGTTGAGGCTCTTCCCAAGCAAGCTCAAGTCAAGGTGGTCTGGCCCATACAAGATCAGCAAGGTATTTCCCCATAGTGCAATTGAACTATCTGTAGAGAATGGGGATTGATTCAAGGTAAATGGCCAGCGAGTGAAGCAATATATAGGTGCAGTAGAAGAGGCCTCAGAAATAGAGGTCTTACTCCTTGACAAAGTCCGAGTAGTCAAGACAATGTGTCGTGCCACGACATTCAATCAAGCACTCCATGGGAGGCAAACCATGCATTGTAATAATTATTACAAAAAAAATCTTTCATTATATGTCATGCAATTTTTTTTCTTTGTGTTTCCAGATGAGTACAAGTACTATTTTAGAGGTCGGCGATATACGTGAGGTGGACAGCATGACTGAATGTCAGAGAAGCCAAAATTTGGCCACGTGCATCTGCACGGACCGTCTGACGTGGGACGGCTCGCATTCGTGCCCGTCTAGCATTGCATTTGGGACTTGGGCAAGTGCATGGAGTGATAGAGCTAAGTGAGGCCATATGGACAACTACACGCCCCATTGACATTGACATGACCCGTGTGGCCAGTCGTCTGGATAGTGCAACAAATTTTGGCCAAGTGGGGTGACACGGCCGACCCACATAGATCGTGCAACGTGTCACGGTTCATCTAATATCCTTTCTAGAAGCACCAATGACCCCTTGACCAGGCAAGTTCATAAATTCGCCAACGTTGGGCCAACGGACAGTCCACACTGACCATGACACGTGTCATGAGGTGTTTGGCCGCCCGTCTAGTCAGCATTGACATGTCAATTTGTTTGACCAAGGCTTTAAGTAATCCCACTTGGTCCCAAAAATTCAGTTTTCACTTTCCCTTTCTCACTCTAACTCTCACGGCTTCCCCCTCCCTTTTCTCACCTTCTTTCTTCAAATCCTAACAAATTATAATCTTATTTGTGACGATTCGTGAATAAATCACACGATTCGTAGCTTAAACTAAGTGTAGTTATCAAGGTTTTCAAGCAAGTCCTCTTCTTCTTTGTTATTCACTGAGTAAGAACTTGCTTTCTCTACCTTCTAATGTTGATTTTGGTGTTTGCACGTGTAGATCTTAGTTGAAGATTAGTTCTTTCTTGATTTAAAGCATCATAACTTATATTGTTGATGTTAGGCATGGATATAGCGGTGAAAATCACCATTGGTGAGTTCTTAAAGTTTGAACCATGAAAAGTGAGGATTTTTGTTGCTGTTTGACATGCTTTTTGGGGAAATTAATTTAGATAAGCTATTGTGTTGCTTGAATCATGGTTAAGTTAGGTGAAATGGCATGAACTTGTGTGTGTGCATATTTAGTTAACGAAGGAACAATGGGGGGCCGAAAGGCTGGCTAAATGGTCCATGTCATGGCTCACGGACCGTGTAATGGTCCGTACCATGCTGTCCATCAGAACAACGACCAAGTGACCCTAGACGAGCCTGTTCATGGATCGTGTCGCATTACACGGGCCGTGTAGGGTCTCGTTTCCCTCACCGCACCTGTAGTAGTTTACTTCCATTAATTTTGATTTTAAGTCACACATGTTCGTTAAGTGCAATGATCCTATTATAGACCAGGTGATGCTATTCTTAAGGGTTTATTGTCACTTTTATGGCACAGGGGAAGTCTGAGTACCCATTAGTATGTCAACCTGCGTGTGCAGTAATTCCTAACAACATGTATTCTTTTGTGACACTTGCAGGTACTATGGGTCCATGATGCAGCTTAGTAAGACGCAGGGATAGGGACAAGCCTGTGTCATGCCTCCATGACTCCCCCACCGTATCATCTAGCATTTAGACTGGGAGTGACTCGGGTGATGACTCCTCTAGTAGATACAAAGTTTGCTATAGAGGCAATGTCTCCCCCCACTCTCCTAGTGCTACGCGGGCCCAAGCACCAAGCTGTCATAGATCCCTCCAGTATGAAGAAGGGGCCCCGTCCAAAAGAGTTGAGGAGGAGGCAACTACCCCGAAACAGGAGAACACTTTAGACCAGGATGAGCAGGGGCAAACTCCGGAGGCTGAGGGTCATGATACTGAAGAGCAGGTGAATGAGGTCAAACTTTGGGACAATGATGACGAGGCCATTCATTTTGCAATCTCCCGGATGACAGACCCTGAAGCAACCCAGGCACTTATTATCTGTCTGAGGGGTCGGTGGACAATCCCAGGCACTAAGGACATCTACACCAACGATCTTACAAAAGGTTCTAGAGCGGTCAGTCCTTCCGGAGGTTCGGGTAATCACTGACTAACTTGACAGAGTTTCGGACATTAAAGATACTTTTAATTCATATCAGTTTGGTTGGATGGCCCAACCACCAGGGTACTACGGGCCCGCTATTTTTGAAGAGTTGTATTACAACTATGCCGCCAGCCTCCTGAACTCGATGGAAGGGACCCAATTAAGAAAAGTGAAGAGAAAGGTCACCCTTACTAGGTCCCCGAGGTCACAAGTAACAATGGGTGGTACACGAGTGAATATATCAGAAACCACCATCAACCGGTTCCTATTTAGGCCAAACTACCAAGCTCTTCCAGATGCGCAGTTTATGGAGAGAACATGCAGATTATGGACATGGTACGAATGTCTGATACGTCATCTAAGGTTGCACTGTTAGGATGGATAGTAGAGCGAATAGCCATTTCGGGGGTGGAGATGACTTGGGTGACAGACCCGAAGTGTCCTATCGCCAAATCATCATTGACAGTTCCTACAAAATTTTAGTGGTTGGTGGTGCAGGCTAGGCTTAGACCTACAGAAAATGATAATACACTCCAATCTTCACATACTTCTCTTATAGCATGCCTGCTGTCCAAATTTGGAATAAATGTGGGTTGAATCATTTCTTTGAGATGCGGGATCGACTTTTATCTGAGAGAGCTGGCATACCCTTCTCGTGCCTGGTTCGTGCCCTGTGCAAATAGGTTGGTGTTCCTACTACGCATTTTTTATACAAGAGGATAGCCCACAAGGGCATAGCCTACATTGCCCTGATCAAGAATGTCCAAACCCGTTCATGAGGAGCAGAACACATTCGCTAGGGGGGCCGACCAACTTCCCATCTGCACCTCCACAACAACCCTTTCCATTTAAGGACTACACCACTTCCCCACCATCAAGCACGGCTTCTGAGCAGCTCGAGGGTAGTGGTGCAGCTCTTCCATTGCAGCAAGGGTATGCATATGTGCCCTATGAGTCCTTGGCTAGATTAGTGGCAGACTAGAGGCAGACAGGGGCCATTATTGATCAGATAGTAGATCGGATCCCCTACATCATCTAGTCTCATTCACAGCGGGTGGTAGACCAACGTGATGACACCATGAGGAGCCAAATCATCACCCTGAAGAGCTAATTCAGCACATTAGACGGATACTTCCACAGCATGTTTGGGAATATGACAAGAGATGAAATGAAGGATCTGGTACAGACTGTGAATAGGATGAAGGCCCAAATTGCTAAGTTGACTAAACAGTGTCAGGCCCCTGAAATGGTCCCACCACTAGAGTTGTGGATGAACCTATTCAATGTTCTAGCGGCACCGGCACTGGATGAGATATGGGGTGTTCCACCAGCCCCATCTGAGGCACCCACGCCACCCGTGGAGCAACCTAGGAGAAAGGACAAAGGTAAATGCCAAGGTCAACAACAAAGTCCTCCCCATGATCCCCAGCGGGGAGGAGACCAACTGATGCGCAAGGCCGCCAGGGCTTAGTTCCAAGCCACAGCTGAACGAGCCAAATGAGAGCGGCTGGCTGCAGAGGCGTCATGGGTAGGAGCCTCCACTAGCACCTTTGAACCAAGTGTTACATATGATGATGAGGATACCCCAGAAGGGTCCGATCCCACAGGCACTATTGACGACTAAGGTGTCCCAGGTATGTTATATCCCCCTATCTATTCATTTCATGCGTCATGGTGTCGTAAGGACACTACACTATCTTTTTGGAGGGGTGGGGCATACTGTCACTTGAGAGTTTTTCTTGTCATGTTTTTTTTCACCCAAGTATATTATCTAGCAGAACTGGCATGTTTAGGTCGTATTGTTTGTATAAATATAAGTTTCACAGAAGTCTAGGATAACCCTTGTGTGATCTTCGTGAGGTTCCATGTTAACAATGCTAAGTATATATGTGTTTGCATCTCATCCTGACTAACTTGCACAATTGAGGTACGGATTATATATGTATGGTTGTTATTTTGATGAATAAAGTAGACCTATGTAATTTAGTACCAACTAGTGTAAAAGATGTGCCATGTGTGTGCGAGCTAATTGCGTAATTCTGTCGATGCACTTATGAGATAGAATTTGCCTGGTTAGTCCCACTGAAATACTTGAATAATTGGATTAGGAGGGGATCTTAGGCCACTGTTGTTGAATAGCCACTTAGCCAAGAAAAATTGACCAACCAAATGAAATTGTCCCTTTAAACCAAAATTTGTGCATAAATGGACCTTTTCTTTGAAATCACCCAAATTCACATCCCCAATCTATCTGTTGATCAATGTTTTGGCCCTGGTCTCTCCAGGGACATTGTGAACCTCCGGCTAGGGCAAAAGCCTAAGTTGAGGGTGGCTTATGTTGGCCCTGTTCCTTTAGAAAGATACTATGAACCTTGATCCAAGCCAAAGGCTTAAGTTGAGGATGGCTAGTGCAGAGAGAGCAGAAAAATGAGTGTGGAAAAGAATAAAGAGATAAAAAGAGAAAAAGAAATGGGTTATGACCGTGAGCAAAGCAATAAGCGAAAAAGAAAAAGAATAAAAATGAGTGAATTAGCACGAAACTCCATTAGTTTATTACTACGAGTTAGAAGATTTGGCATAGTAAACCATGGTTGCATTGGAGATAATAATAGTGTGATTTTCATGTATAAATGTAAAATTATAAAAGTGTATACTAATGGTGGAGAATAGTAACAAAAGGACTGACACTGTTAGATGGGCATGTCGATAAAGGGAGTCAATTTTTACTGGCGATGTAAGTGATAAAAAGTGTTTCTATGGGAAGAAGTCATGAAGCACTGCCACGACTTCTTGTTAGCAAGTGGTTATCAAAGCAAATATTGTGTTTCGCAAATTAATTGTTGCATTAAACAGAGTGCTAGTATGTGGCGTGGATATTTTAAAGCAGAAGTAATGTATAAAGAAAATCAAAATGATAAAGTACTGCGGGAAGAATAGTAAGGTAGTTGGCTCGTTGTTTAGTTAACAATGTGGGAAAAATCATTTTGGTGAACCTAAAACGACAGGCTTACATGAAAAAATAATTATCAAAATTTTCTTTTACTTAAGCACCACCAGCGTAGTGGGAGAAAGCATGAGTTGAGTAGTAACTGCATTAGCGCAGAGGGCTGGTTGTTACTTTACGGGTTTACTGTAAAATTCTAAGAAGTAGTTCTGAGGCTATAGCAAAATCAAAGGGAATTTTTGAAATTGAGACAATAGAAAGGGATTGTTGATCAAATAGGAATAAGTTTGATTTAATTAAGGATGGAGGCAAATGTGTGTACAATAAGGACATATAAAGAGACGATGTAGTAATCAATAACAAAGGTAGGGTGCATAGAATATGTGTTTAAATATGGTTTGGTGATTCGTTAAGCATGCTAACCAAGAACACTGATTATTTATGTGATAGTTTATAAGCAACTACATGTAAAAAGGTTTCACATCATGAGAATGTAATCATGAACACAAATAATCAAAGTACAGCAACAGATTAGATGATGATGTAAATACCATGCACAAAAATACTAAAATGATGGTGTAAGTACCATACACATAGCTACTGAAAAAAGTGGTAGAAGCATAAGAAGAATGGAGGATGATCTGAATATTTGTACCACGAGAATGTACAATAGCAGCAAAATAAAGAAAGGCCCATAAGAATATATAATAGCAGCAAAATATAGAGGGGTTGTAAGTGCAGAAGCAATGTAAATGAAGGCAACATTGTCTTCAGAGGGTAACCATACCATATAAATAGATTTGTTGTAAATATTTATGGGATTTAATTATTGGTTCCATATATTTACTACTTCAACAAATGCTAAGGTGTTACCTCAAAAGAACATAGAAGTGAAATGTGTTAACCTCTAAGGTGTCCTATATACCTTTGTTGGTTAATATGACACTCTAGGAATAACAATTAGCTTGGAGTCTAAAAAAATTCCCAAAAATGTGGAGGGAGGTGGTAAGAGGAAATCAAAAGGGAACAAATGGGAACACGATAGTTGTATAAAAGTTAATGGAGATTTTCATAAGGTAGTAGTTAAGCAAAATTGGAGCAAGTGGGAATCAAGTTACCAGGATGATGCTTAGTGTGGGTGGTTGGTGCAACAGAGAAAGCAAAAGCCTATATTGAAAATTCTTTTTTTTTGTGTACGCCTCCTTTCCGATGACCATAGCATAATTTCAATATCCAGAAAAGAGAAGAAACCTGCGAGGGAGAATTAAATCAAAAAATAAGTCGAATGCAAGCAGAAAGTTAGCATTGGAATATTTATTGGAGAGTAAATCCAAAACTACATGTATGAAAAGGGAATGAAGAAGCGACGTTGCAGCAACGTAAACGAAGGCAACATTGTCTTCATATGGTAATTCCACCACATAAATGAGTTTTTTGTAGAAATATTATGAAAATGATAAAATTTTACTGCGAGTAGACAGTTAAAAGTAAGACAAAGCGGATATATGAGATAACATTATTCTTGTATACATAAAACCAAAATGGCAATAATTATTTACTTCAATTGGGATTTGGACAAATGTATTTGTATATTATGGTTCTTAATTATTCTTTTTTCTCCCCCATGTATTCAATCCGCAGTTGTGACAGGTGAATCTGAGACGGTTCTTGAGGGACTAGTGGCTATTTTGTTACTGTTAAAAAGAAGTAATATTATTGACGGAGAAAAGCAAAGTACTATAAAGTATAATTTAAACAATACCTAGTTAAGTATCTGCGAGGTTTACTATACCTCGGTGTCCTCTTTGTGGAAAACGGCACCCGGGGGAGTATTTCCGCGTTACAGGTGCCTGTTTTAATTGCGGCCGTCAGGGCCACCAGGTGCGAGATTGTCCTAATGAAGTTGGTGTAGAGGGATCCACTCAGACTTCTGGAGCAGGCGGGGCATCCTCTTCGGCTTCAGTGGCTATGAGCCCTACTGGGCGAGGGGCCACAGCGGCACCAGGTCCCCACAGAGGTTGCGGTGGAGTTTCAGGTTCCAGCGGTCCTGCTAACTGCATTTATGCTCTAACTAGTCGACAGGACCAGGAGGCACCGCCTAATGTTGTCACAGGTACACTATTTGGTTGTTTTTGGGTTATGTATATGTTAATTGACCCTGGTTCCACTTTGTCGTATATTTCCTCCATTGGTTGCATGCACAATTGATATAGAGTTTGAACCAATAGAGCTTTGTGAGGTTGTGACTCCGACCGGTGAATCCATTATCGTGAATAGAGTTTATAGAAATTGCTCGGTATCTGTTCTTGACTACAGTACTCTGGATGTTTTGATAGAGCTAGGTATGATGGATTTTGAGGTACTTAAACCCTAGGCTTTGAGGGGTGCAAAATCTAACTGGGATAAGCTCTTTATTTTAGTATAAATAGGGATGGAGGTTCAGGTCTGATAACTCGTTGTGTGGACCATTTTAAGAGCTAACTAGGGCAAATCCTGTGGCTAAGAAGCGGGATAAAGGTTAGTCCTTGGTGTGGAAGTACCTACCTACAAAAGGGTTGAATATGCATTACGTGGAGAATCAATTCAGGTAATTCATCTTCCTTGTCAAGCACGACGTATGATAATTAAGCTGTTCATTGTCAGATGTGGGGCGATAGATGAACTTACATGGTTAGTACGACATTCCAGGACGAATGTTCTTAAGGGGGGGAGGATGTTAGAACCCGTAAGTCCTTAGTTGGTTCAATTTGATAAAGTTGGGAGCCAAATATTGAATATGGTCTGGAGAAACTTGCAGAACTTAATTTGGAGTTAAAACGAAGATTTTAATTCGAAAGTTGCATTTTTAGTTGTTACCGGAGCCAAAGTTTGACTTTGGTCAACAAGTGGGGTTCGGAAGCTCGAATTGGAATTCTGAAAATTTCAATAGTTCTAGATGATTGAACTAACATTAGAAATGGTTTCGCTGCGATTTTTAGAGCTTCTGAGAAAATTTTGAGTTTTTGAGTCCGAAATTAGCTTAAATGAGCTTTCTCAGATTTTAGGGTGAAAGGGGCCTCAATTGCAAATTTTGATATCTTCATTGGATCCGAAACGTCGAGTTTGGGCTAGGAGGACCTTTCGTTCAGTCTTGGAAATTTCGAATGTGGTTTGACTTCCTCTGGTAATGTTTGATATTGAGAAATGGGACCCACATTGGAATAAAATGACCTCGTATGAGAATTTTGACCTCACCAATGAGTCCGGAATGTCATTTCTGATCAAATTTCATATATGGATCATATGTTTTCAACTTCGTATGAGGTCGAAGCACGGAATTTAAGTTTGAGAGTTTTCTGAAAAAAAATCTGAAACGGGTGTGACGTGAACCAGTGAGGTTCTGCCACGTGGCAGAATAGTGCACCGACTAAAAAAATCTGCATATTTGATGCAGAATGTCGTTTTTTCCCCAAAAATCTTCAATCTGAAATTTCTCTCTCAATTTTAATCCGATTTGAGTGATTCAAAAGTCTAAATTGTATAATTGTCCGAGAAGAACAACATAGGAGCTTCAGAAATTGATTTTGGTACATCGTTTGAGGTAAAAATCATGATTTTTGCTGCTGTAGTATTGTTAGTTCCGAAATCCTTAAATTTCGATTTCTTCCTCATGTTAGCTCCGTTTTTGAAACAGTTTTCACCATTGAATTTCTTATCACTTGTGGAACAATTTAATGTATAAACTTTCAGATTTCGACAGTATTTTTTGGTGATGAAATTTTAGACAATTTTACCCTTTTCGCCGAATTGATTGAGTTTAGCATTGTTGGATTCATTATATAATTATGGTATTGTATTTGAATATATTTTGGTGAATTGGAGTAGAGATTCTACACTTAGAAAAATAAAGAGGGAGCAAAAATTAAGTGTGCTCTCGGGTTGCTACAGTAACCCGAGAGA
>JAOTQR010009522.1:0-18229 GCA_025774065.1 Solanum ossicruentum
ATTATGAATAGTTTCCCTTAGTCCCTTTCCCTTTTCATTTATTTGACTTTGTGTTTATTTAATTTGCTTTTGCAACCAAGGATGTATACGTATGCTAAGAGACTTGTTTGGGTTGTCTTTAGGTTTTCCATTCGTCATGTCACGTCTAGCCCTAGGCTTGGGTCTTGACAGATCTTAAGTCCTGAATCCCCCCCATGGCGTGAGTCATACTTACCCACTCCTTAGTCATTATGTGCTATATGCCATGTGAATTCATGCTAATCCCTTTCCTTAGGAAATGCCCATAGCGTGAGTCCTACTTTCCTGTCCCTTAGAACTATGTGTTTAATTTTGAATGCGCCTCCGAACTGGTGATGTGAATTTTGGTACTTTGAGGCTTGTTTGGGGACACTCAGGTTCCCATTCGCCGTGTTTCTTAGACCCTAGGTCCGGGTCATAACAGAGATGGTATCAGAGCACTAGATTTATAAATGGTCCTCGGAGTCCAACATGCCATGTCATGTAGAGTATTATTCATGGGTGTGAAGCACGCCACATCTATGGGTAGGAGGCTACCAGTCATTTTAGAAAATGTTTCACTTTTTTCATAATTCTTATCGTGCCATGGAACGTGTCTGAAGATTTCTTATCTCCATCCCTTCCTACCAAATAGGGAGAGTTACTTTGGGCTCGTATGCAATCTATACAATGGAGGATGTTACAGCCGATCCTTCAGATGAGGTCAAGAGGGAGTTGGTGAAAGATGTGCATTCTTTTACAAGCTTGGTCCTTTGGGTATTTGAAAGTTTTTTTGGGTTAGCTGATAACGATGGAAGGATTGTGGAAGGTTTCTTATTTATTGTATCTCTATTGAACATGTTAACTCAAAAGGAGGCAAAGTTTGCATGGTTAGATGGGTATAAGAATAGTTTCCAAGTTTTTCCATCAGTTTACGTCAGATCATGTTTTGACTTTACCAGAGGGCTTAGATGGGTTATTTGGTGTATTGTGATGTTGCTCGGTTTTGGTTGGGTTGGGTTGTGTACTTATGCAACATGGTAAAGTGATAGCTTATGTACCAAGGAAACTGAAGGTGCATGAGCGTAAGCACACCACTCATGATCTTGAGTTAGTGGTGATGGTGTTTGCCTTGAAATTATGATATACTACTTGTAAGGAGTGCATGCAAATGTTTTCACAGATCCCAAGAGTTTGCAATATGTGTTCACTCAGAGGGGTCTTAACGTGAGGCAAAGGAGAAAGTTGGAACTCCTAAAGGGCTATGACATGGGTGTATGACATCATCCCAATAAGGCAAACACTATAGTTGACACTCTTAGTGGGCTATCTACGGGAAGTGTGGCTCATGTTACCGAAGGGAAGAAGAGTTAGCAAAGTGTTTTTACAGTTGGCGTAGATTGGGTGTTAGGTTAGCCAACTCCAATGATGGTGGTGTCCATTTTTGAAATGGGGTCAAAACTTTGTGGATGTGGATGTTAAGAGAAGGTAAGGCTTACACCCACCATTGATTGAGTTGAAGAATTTATTTGCAGAAAAGAAGATAGAGGTCTTCTCCCAAGGGGGAGATGGTTTACTTTCGTACGAAGATCGATTATGTGTTTCGAATGTTGATGGTTTTAGAGAGGTGATGATGATTGAGGTCCATAACTCTCATTATTCGATTCATCCAAGATCTACTAAGAGGTACTAGGGTTTGAGAGAAGTGTAATAGTTGCATAATTTGAAGAAAGATATAGCCAAGTTTGTATCTGAATGCCCTAATTATCGACAAGGAAAGGTAGAACCCCAAAGTTCAAGTGGTTTGACTCAAGATATTAAAATGTCTACTTGGAGGTAGGAAGAAGTAGACATGGATTTTGTGGTTGGTTTGCCTCAAACCCGATAGCAATTTGATTCAATTTGGGGTATTGTTGATCAAATGACTAAGTCGACTCACTTCTTATCGGTTGAGACTACTCTCAATGTTGAAAACAAATGCCAAATTATGTAATTTGGAGTTAGTTAACCTGACGGTATGCCTACTTTTATTTTGTTTGATTGTGGTACCTGACTTACTTCTCACTTTTGGAAATAATCTTAAAGAAGGCCTTAGCACTAAGGTAAAGTTAAGTCTGGCTTTTCATCCTAAATTCGTTGAGTAAGTCGAGAGGAAAATTAAAACTTTGGAGGATATGTTGAGGTATTGTATGTTGGAATTCAAGGTTAATTGGGGTGATCATCCACCAGTTATTGAGTTTGCTTACAACGATAGCTTTCAAGCTAGCATTGGTATGACATCGGTTGGGGCTTTGCGTAGTAAAAGGTGTAGGTCTTTGTTGGGATGGTTTGAGTTAGATGAGATGACTTCTATTGGCCCGATTGGTGTTGCAGGTTGTGGAAGAGTATGATTAGTTAGGGAAAAGTTGAAAATTGTTCGAAGTCATCAAAAGTTTTATTTGGATGTTGGACAAAGGGATCATGAGTTTCGTATTGGTGATTAAGGTCTCACCTAGGAAAGGTGTGATACATTTGGAAAGAAGGTTAGTTAAGTTCTTGGTATGTAGGCCCTTATGAGAGTATTAAGTGATTTAGGTATGTGGCTTATACATTGGATCTACACCTGGGATTTGAGTTCTATTCATTCAATTTTCTATGTGTCTATGTTAAGGATGTTGGTTGGTGATACTAGTGCTATTGTGCCTTTGGAAGGTGTGGACGTTGAGCAGGAGTTGACTTGTGAGGAAGTTTCAGTTAAGATCTTCTAGGGTAGAGAGGAGAGACTTCGCAACAATGGTCAACATATTGAGAGTGATACATAGGAAGTGGAATCAAGTATGATGTGACACTGCCTCTATCCTTTCCACTCTACTCAAACCTCTATTAGTCGGTTCTTCTTATTCTCAATGGTCCTAATTCATTCACTCTTGAGTCTCATGACATGACATGCATACATGCATATGAAAATGATCTATTTTGTGATGTTTTAAATGATTTGTATACTTTTTGATATGAGTTTTATCAGTTGAAGCTTTTTAAATGATGAAGTATGTATTGTACCTTGTGTTTGGAAGTTTCATGTTCTAAGTCAAGCATTTCAAGCCTTGTTCTACCATATTCGAGGACGAATGTTCCCAAGGGGAGATGATGTAATGACGTGGATAGTGTATGACTCCATTGGAAGTTGAGGATTTCATTTTTGGACAAAATTTGGACCAAGTGTCATCTCAAGGGAGAATGCATGTCCCGTGTAAGATCACACGGACTGTGTGGCCTCCAGTGGTATGACACTTGGCCTTAAATTGTTGGAATGTGGCCTTAGTGTTGAGCTTCGAGCTAAGGCATGTCATACTTGGACCCCACCCGGGGCATGAGACACTTCATGGACAATGTGGAGGGCTGTGTGAATGGCCTTAAGTTTGAAATGACTATTTTTGCCTAAGTGTAGTCACACGGCTCGTGTGACTTGACATGGGCCGTATGGCCCTCCGTGAAGTTGATTTTGTAAAATTTTTCTAAGTATAGGTTCTTCAAGCTCAAGATAGGTTCACCTTGAAGCCTTCAATTCAAGCTTATTTATGTTGTTTAAGGCCATCATGGACCTCATACATCAAGCCAAAATTCCATTGGCTAAGTTTCTCACAAGTACCAACTGAAGAGTTACCTTTAAATGGGGATATTTCTTGGCACAAATTAACTGGATGACCTATGATCTATCAAATTAATGCTCTTTGAATTATCTTTCCAATGCACTTGGTTTCACCTCATTTAATGTTCGGACGAAGAAGTTATTCCAGTTTTCATGGAGCTCGTTTGTGCAGGGGTATATATGAATTTTCTCTTAAATTCAGTTTTATTAATGGCGTTTTTACAAATTCGATTATTTCTATTGGTCTTTTAGGATCTCTGATGCTATTTAATGATCTTCTAAAGACCTGAAACCCTATAGAAATTATTCACGCTCACTCTCTCTCATTAAAAAGACTCTTTCAAATCCTCTGAAGAGTTCTTGAAGATTTTCAACTTGGGAATCAAGACACATTCAATTCTTCATCAATTTTTCTCTTGGGTGCTCTTCATCTTGTGAAGGTATGTGAGTTTGATACTTGATTTCCTTTCAATCAAGGAGGCCCAAACTATTTTCAAGCAATTTCATAAATTTCTAGCTTACTTTAAATTGAGATTTTGAATATTATGATTCCTTAAATTCTATCAATGTATGGGTTTTGTCTATCTTATGGATTTTATGTTGATTTAAGTCATAAAATGATGAATTACATTGGATTTATGAAATCATGAATGTTCATGTCCGTTTTTAATGCTTATTTATGCATGAGTGATTATATTATGATTTCCAATGTGGATTTAATTATGTTTTCACTTCAATTTCATATTATAATGTTGATTTTAGATTGAATCTTAATTACTCATGCTTTCTCCACTTTATTCATGGCATATGCATTCATGAATATGAGATATTTTGGAAATTATGAAGTGGGTTAATACTAATTATGTTCTATGATATAATTTTGATAAGATATTAGTTATGACAAGAATGTGATCACATACATATCTACGATTTTGGCTCTTTGAGCAGTTGGGTGCTTGCACCATTTTTTATATGAATGGGCTATTCCTATGCATGAGTATTTTAACTATGAAATTATGATTTTGGCTTTGATCCTAAGTATGACTTATTATTATGAATGGTTTTTGGCTTTTAAACCCAATTGTGCGTTGAAATGTTTGGCAACATTTATATCTCTTGAAAGCATGTGTAACTAAGTATATTATAAGAATTCTTGTGGGATGACGACTTACCACTGATGGAAAGAGATTTCCGCTCTCTTTCCTGGAACTATGTGCCTACCATATGTTCCTTCAGAAATGGGAGACCCGTAAGAAAGGATACTTCGTATGAAATGGGAGGCCCATAAGGTGAAGCATAATATGATTTTGTGAAAATCCTTTTTGAAATGGGAGGCCCATAAGGAAAGGTTAATTCATACAAAATGGGAGGCCCGTAAGATGAAGTATGGTTTACCTTTGGCAAATAAATCATCTCCTTACTGACGAGGGTTAATCATGGGGATTCCAAGTACTAGCTCGCTTGGTCTTACTTATGTCGATTGAGGTCACATCCCCACTATATATGAGCATCATTTGCATTTCATGCATCAAGAATTCTATAGCATTTCTTTATACTACATTCCTTGCTATATATACATCTTTTTGTATTATGTGTCCTTGCCATCTAATATCGTATATAGGTTTTGGTAAGTTACATGCATTGCACCACACATACATAGTACATTCAAATGTACTAACACAAACCTTTGCCAACATGATCATACCATGGAGTGATCGGAGATTACTTTCATCCACTGTTCGATGGCTACATTGGATTTTGAGACATTGTTGTGGTGAGTCCTATCTTCCAAGGACAAGCCACCATTCCTCTACTTTATTTGTCTTTTGCGTATGTTATCTATACTTTGAGGGTGAACCCGAAACATGAGTTGGCCCCTGTCTCATCTTAAAACTATAGGCATTGTTGGATATCTAGGCTCTCATTGGATCTATATGCTATGTGTTGTATATGAACCTTATGATCATGGTTATCTATTGGTTATGGATATTATGGATTGGTTATGGAAATTATGTTATATATGTATGCTTGATGTGGAAATATGAAAGATCCTAAGTCCCGAATTGCCATCGTAGTGTGAGTCATACTTACCCGCCCCTTAGTAATTATGTGTTATATGTTATATGAATTCATGCTAACCCCTTTCCCTAAGAAATCCCCATAGAGTAAGTCCTACTTTCTCGTCCCTTAGAAATATGTGTTTAAATTTTAAATGCAACTCTGAACCGATGATGTGAATTTTTGTACTTTGAGGCTTGTTTTGGGACTCTCGAGTTCCCATTCGCCATCTCACTCCTAGACCCTAGGTCTGGGTCATGACAAGTGGGTTTTGTTATTTCTTGCTTCATAAGTTGAACTTTTAATTATTTTCATATTTCATAAGTTTTTCTATAAGCTAAAAGGAAAGTTTTACAAACTGGTTGTTAGACTATCTTTACTATATGATGTGGAGTGTTGGCCAACTAAGAATTCACATGTTCAGAAGATGTAGGTTTCGGAGATAAGGATGTTGAGATGTATGTGTGAAAATACTAAGAGTGATAGGATTTGGAATGAGGTTTTCCGGCAGAGGCTAGAGGTGGCCCCTGTGACTTAAAAGATGAGGAAAGCGAGACTGCATTGATTTGGACATGTGTAGAGAAGGAGTGTTGAGGCTTCGATTAAGAGGTGCAAAAGGTTGGATTTTGGGGATATGCAAAGGGGTAAAGGTAGGCCGAAGAAGCATTGAGGGGATGTAATCATACATAATATGGGGTAACTTCATGTCACCGAGGACATGACCTTAGATAGAAAAGAGTAGAGGTTGCGTATTAGAGTACAAGGCTAATAGGTTAGTAGGGATAGGTCGTTAATTGACTATGTTATAGTGGGTTAGTAGGAGTAGTGATGTATTCACATCATATGTTGTTACTATTAGTCTTATATTTGTTTGCTCTTACAGTATTTACATTGTCTGTACACCTTGCCATGTCTTTTTTCATCTTCCTTATTAGTCCTCTTTTCTGTTCCCCTTCCTTTACTTTCCTTTTCTCATATCTAGTTTATTCTGCTTATGGGCTTATGAGACGAGGGTTCCCAAGAAACAACCTCTCCACCTCTACAAGATAGTGGTAAGATCTGCGTACTTTCTACCCTCCCCAGACCCCACTTGTGGGATTCCACTTGGTATGTTGTTGTTGTTATTGTATAAGTTGAACTACTAATATCGGTTGGGATTGTATCATTGGTTCGTCCACATAGGAGATTAGTTGTGGGTACCAATCACGGCCCACTTTGGTTCATTAAAAAATCTATGAATTTTCACATGAGAATATTCCCCAAGAAATAAGGAATCCAACTGTGAAAATCATGCGAAGAGCAACTCGAAATGAGCTCAAAATAATTATTTTTCTATCGATAATAAATGTCGAAGAAAACCCCAAATTTTCCAATTCAAAACCCAAATTTTGACGTTAAATTCATGAATTAATCAATAAATATTAAAGATGTTACCCAAAAGCCTTATCTTGAAATTCCTTGAAAATATCCCCAAAATCAAGTTCAAAATGTTAGAAATGGTAAAACAAAAATATGATGAAGAGATGACGTTCTAAATTAAATCACTGTTAGTACTCCACCAATGTGGAGGTCAAACACGAAAAAAGGTACACAAATGTGGAGGTTACATGACATAAGCCTCAACAAATGCGAAGTACAAGTCCTGCACTAGATTTCAGCAATTGCAAGACAACATAAAATAAGAAAATGGACCCTCAGAATATGCCTGAAACCTGATACAGACAAACTAGATATAAAACCTTATCAGAAATAGATGTTCCGGACACAATAAAAACATCATAATTCGAGTTTGAAGCCTCCTTGACCTGAAATTCGATAATACTCAAAGAAACTAGTTAAAATATAAAATATCAAAATTTTATTTCGGGAACTTTAAAAATTACAATGAGATCATTTTTAGCATTTGTTTCGCCATTCAGAACCACTGAAACTATCAAAATTTTGATTTGAGCATCCGAATTCAAAGTATTGACCAAAGTCAAATGATGATCCAAATTCAACAAAAAAATATAACTTTAGGTCCAAAAGAACCATTTTAACTTCAAATTATGTTATGTCAGTTCTCCTAGATAAAATTTCGCATTTCAAAGCTGATGGAATCGAAGAAACTGTATTTTAACACTCGATACTCAACATGACCTTAAAATTCAAAATTTCACACTTTAAGTCTTTAAAAACTCTTTCTTTAGAAAAATTTCAACTTTTCATAAGGTTTTTAAAAATTTAACTTTTAAACTCAACCAGAAATGACACAAGAATAACTTTTGGGAAGGGCATAATAATTATTTTATCAAAAATGCCAAAACTGACCTTGGCCAGACCAGAAATTTCCCTATGCTGGAATTTCCCATCTCTATTGTTTCCTTGAAAAATGAGTACCACGAAGCACAGAGAATCATCTTCCAGCAAAATAGATGCATCCTAAAGGAAATATGGTCAAAAGAAGAAGCACAATAGAACTACACTGACGGCCACCCTCACTAGGAAGAGGTCCAATAAGCTGCTAAAGAGTACAAAGTTCCACTCGAGATCACCCAAGAATAGGTGACAAACATCTAGTTGATCTTAAAGATTTTCAGAGTAAAATCTTTATAAAGACACATCTCTCTCTGTGTGTATACCTATATACATATATATATAATTGATTTATTTTTAAAATTCATAAAAGTGAGGAGGATATTTAAATGAAAAATACTCACACCTTTCATAAGAATGTCTGGAATGAAGAAAAGTAAACAAGCACTCAAAGTACCAAAATTCACATTATCGTTTTGGAAACACATTCAAATTAAATACATAGTTCTAATGGACAGGAAAGTAGGACTCACGCTATGGGGATATCATAGGAAAAGGGATTAGATGGATTTACATAGCATATAACACATAATGATTAAGGGGCAGGTAAGTATGACTCACGCTATGGGGGCAATTCAGGACTTAAGATCTTCCACATTTCCATATGAAACATACATATATATTATAATTTCCCATAATCAATTCCTAATAGTCATATTCAAGGAATGACCGTAATCATAACGTTCAAATACAACATAACACATAGATCTTACGAGAGTCTACAAGATGTCCAACAATGCCTCTAGTCCTAAGATAGGATGGGAGACAAGACATGTTTCGGGCTCACCCTCAAAGTATAGATAACTTAAACAAAAGCATGTAAGGCAGAGGAACGGTGGCTTGTCCTTGAAGATTGGACTCATCACAACCAATGTCTCAAAATCTGACTTAGCAATCGAATGGTGGATGAAAGTAATCTCCAATCCTTACATGGTGAGATCATGTAGGCAAATGTATGTGTTAGTACGTTTGAATGTACTAAGTATGCAGGGTGAAATGCATGTAACTTACCAAAACCTGCATATAATGTTAGATGGAAAGGGCACGTAATATAGAAAGAATTGAATAACAAGGAATGTAGTATAACAAGATGCTATGAACTTCACAATGCATGAAATCCAAATGATTCTCATATATAGTAGGGATGTGACCTCAACCAACATAAGTAAGAGCAAGTGAGCTATTACTTGGAACCCCAAGGAAAACCCCTCATCGATAAAGAGGTGGTCTACTTGCCAAAGGTAAACCATACTTCACCTTATGGGCATCCCCATTTCATATGAAGTAACCTTCTTTACGGGCATCCCCAATTTGGATAGGATTTTCACATATAACATATCATATCATATAGTTTCTTCTCCTTGTGGGCATCCCCATTCTAGAGGCAACTTTTCTTACGAGCATCCCCATTTCAGAAAGGAACCTATTCTAGACACATAGTTCAAAGAAAGAGAGAGGAACCCTCATTCCATCAGTGCTATGTCATTATCCCACGAGAATACTTATATGTATATATATGTATGTATGTGCTTTCAAGGGACAATAGTCATTTCCAAGACCATTTCAATCCATATGTGCTTTCAAGGGATAATAGTCATTTTCAAGACCATTTCAATCCATTCTTAGGCTTATTTGCCACAACATAATTTTATAGTCAACATACTCATGCATAAAGCTAGCCCATTCATATACATAATGGTGTAAGCAACCAAAATGCTCAAAGAGTCATATTCAGTAGACATAAATGTGATTATATTCTTGTCATATCAAATGTTTTATCAAAATCATATCATAGAACATAATTAGGCTTAACCCATAACATAATTTGTCAAAATAGTGCAATATCATGAATGGAAATGCTACTAATGATAATAAGATGGCATGGAGAATTAGGATTAGATATAAAATCAATAATATATCATGAAACTAAAATGAATACACAATTAAATCCATATTTAAATTCAACATAAGATCACTCATGCATAAAGAAGTCTTAAAGAGGACATGCATACTTATAATTATAAACTCAAAGTAAATTTTCATATAATAGTTTAAATCACATTAAAATCAGCAAATAAACACCACTCATGCATAAAAAGAATTTCAGGATTCATAATATTGAAAACTCCGATTTAAAGTAAGCTAGAAATTTGTAAAACTACTTGAAAATAATTTGGGTCTCCTTGATTGGAAGGAAATTAAGGATTAAAACCCATATACCTTCACTAAGATAAAGAAACCCCAAACAATTTCGAATAAGAGTTGAGTTCCCAAGCTCAAATGTTGAAATCTCTAAGAGTTCTTTTGTGGAAAGCTTTTGAGAGGTTTTAAAATATAAAGATTGATATTTAAATGTGTGTAATCGGTTTTATGTCTTTAGATGACCTTTTAACAGCATAGGAATTCCCAAAAGACCAACATAAATAACCGAATTTATGAAAATACCATTTATTAATCGGAGTAAAAAATTTATCGGATGTCATTTGACTGGAGGGTAAACAGTCCGTGTGGAATAAAACAGTCAGTGAACTTGACCGTGAACCCACAATAGCAAGAATTCTAAAAGCTGGAACTTGACTTCAACACTTAGAAAAAAATAGGCAAGGTTCACCTATATGAAGGGCACCATAGGCCGTGTGATGTCACACAGTCAGTGTGACTGCCCATGCCTCCTCACTTAAGCAATTTTTTTCGATGGGATGGGAGCCCCACGGCTGGCCACACGAGCAGTGGCATGTTGCACGGCCAATAAGCCTAGATGTTTCCCCATACATACTCCTAAAAGTTGTTGGTTCAAGCTAAGGTCATGCACACGGGCCGTACAAGCGTACAAGGCATTATTCCACACTTAGAAAATGATTTTGGGAAGAAATTTTATGATGGCACATCCACACAGTTCGTGGGAAGCCACACGGCCTGTGTTGGTGCCCATGTGGCATGCCTTAGTGAAATATTAACAACATAGCACAGGAGGGCTTTACGAAAACGGGCATAACTTCTTTATCTGATCTTTGAATGAGGTCAAAGCAAGTGCATTGGAAAGCTAATTCAAAGGTATTTTGATAGTTCATGGGTCACACAGTTCCTTTTGTGTTGAGATATATGACCCTTTAAAGTTGACTCTTTTATCGGTACTTATGGAAAACTTAGCCAACAGAATTCCTTTGAACTTGGATCGATGGAGGAGACCCATGATGGCCTTAAACAACAAAAATAAGCTTAAATTAGAGGCTTGAGAGTGAACTTAGGTTGAGCTTGGAGGTTCCATGAAAATCCCCTGGTTAGAGTTCGACAAGAGGATTCGAAAAGCATTTGAATAAGTAAATGAAAAGCTAAGGGTTTAGAATGAGAATGAATAGTAATAAAGGAGTTCAAACTAATTTGAGGGTCCCATATAGGGGGTCACACAGCCCGTGGAGGCTTCCATAAGGTGTTATGTTTGCCCAAAACTTTTTGGAACCAAATTTCAAGCATCACTAAAGCTATACGAAAATCCAAGTCATTACATCAACTCCCCCTTGAGAACATTTGTCCCCGAATGTGGTAGAGCAAGGCTTGAAAGGCTTGACATAGAACATGAAACTTCCAATCACAAGGTACAATGCATAATTTATCATTTAAAAATCATCGCTTCATTATGACTCATATAAAATATATTCAAATCATTTAAACATCATCAAAATAAATCATTATCGTGCACATGTTTGCATGTATGTCATGAGACTCAAGATTTGAATTGTTAGGACCATTGAGAAGAAGGAAGAACCTAATATCATAGGCTTGAGTAGATTGGAAAGGATAGAGGTATTATCGCATCATACTTGATCCCACTTCCTACATAGCATTTTCCACATGTTGATCCTCGTTGCAAAGCCTCTTCACTTGTCCATCGAAGATCTTAACTGTAACTTCCTCATAAGATAAGTTCTTCCAAACCTCAATGCCTTCCAAAGGAACAATAGCACTAGCAATACCAACAAGCTTCCTCAACTTAGATACCTCGAGGACTGAATGAATAAAACTCAAACTCAAGTGCAAATCCAATCCATAGGCTACATTCTCACACTGCTCCACTATCTCATAAGGACCTACGAACCGAGAATATGACTTGCCCTTCTTTTCAAAATGCATCACACCCTTCCTAGATGAGCCCTTCACATATACCCAATCACCAATACAAGACCCATGCTCCCTTTTCCAACACCCAAACAAAACCTTGGGATGACTTCAAACCATCTACAACTGTTCCCTAACTAATCCCACTCTTTCCATAGACTCCAACATTGAATCCTAACCTATAGTCTCATCTAACTCAAACCATCCCAACAATGACCTACACCATCTACCGCACAAAGCCCTAAACAGCGCCAACCAATGCCAGCATAAAAGCTATTGTTGTAGGTCAACTTAATAGGTGGTAGATGATCACTCCAACTAACCTTGATTGCTAACACACAAGACCTCGTCATTTCCTCCAAAGTTTGAATTGTGATCTCGGCTTGCCCAATGGATCGATAGTGAAAAACGGTGCTTAACTTCACCTAAGTGCTAAGCCCGTATTTGAGATGATTTCTAAAAGTGAGAAGTAAGTCAGGTATCACAATACAACATAATACAAGTAGGCATACGATCCAGTCAACTAACTCCAAATTACATACCTTGACATTATTCCCAACATTAAGGGTAGTCTTAAGTAATAGGAAGTGAGCTGACTTAGTCATATGGTCGACAATAACGTAAAATGAATCAAATTGCCTTCGAGTCCTAGGCAAACCTAACCACAAAATACATGTTTACCTCTTCCCACTTCCAAGTAGAAATTTCAATATCTTAAGCCAAACCACCGGGTCTTTGCTGTTATACCTTTGACAATTAGAGTGTTCACATACAAACTTGATTACATCCTTCCTCACAGCATGTGACTAATACATTTCTCTCAAACCTTAATACCTCTTAGTAGATCTTAGGTGAATACAATAATAAGAGTTATGGAATTTACTCATGATCATATCCTTAAGACTATCAACATTCGAAATATACAATCGATCTTGGTACCAAGTTACACGAACTCCCCCTTGGGAGAAAACCTCTATCTTATTTTCGGCAACCAACCTCTTCAACACCGAAAATGATGACTCTAAGTCTTACTTAGCCTTAACATCAACAACAACTATTGATTCGACCCCATTGTGATCATGGACACCGTCATCATTAGAGTCAGCCAACCTAACATCCAATCTAGCCAAACGGTGAACACCTTTAGCCAACTCCCCTTTCCCTTCCTCAACATAAGCTACACTTCGCATAGATAACATACTAAGTGTGTCGTCTACCACATTTTCCTTGTCGAGATGATATTCTACACCTATGTCGTAGTGCTTAAGGAGTTCCAACCTCCTCATTTGCCTCAAGTTAAGGTCCATTTGAATGAACACATATTGCAAACTCTTGTGGTCAGTCAAAATGTCCACATACACCCCATACAACCAGTGTCTTAAAATTTTCAAGGCAAACACCATTACCACTAACTCAAGATCATGGGTCATTTACTTATGCTCATGCACCTTTAATTGCCTTGATGCACAAGCTACCACCTTACCATGTCATATAAGTGCACAACCCAACCCAATCCGACAAGTACCCCACCATACCACCAACCTATCTAAGCCATCCAATAAAGTCAAAACAAGAGCCTATGTAACCCTATCTTTCAACTATCTGAAAACCCTTCTCACTCTCATCTGACTATACGAACTTGGCCTTCTTTTGAGTTATCTTGGTCAATAGAGATGCAATAGATAAGAAACCTTTCACAAACCTTCCATTATAATAAGCCAACCCCAAGAAAACTCCCAAATACCATAAGGACGAAGCTTATCAAACAATGTATATCCTTTACTAACTCCCTTTTAACTTCATCTATAAGATTAGCTACAACATCTTCTTTTCTGGATTGCATTACGAGCCTATAGTAACTCTCCTTATTCAGTAGGGAGGGATGGTGATACGAAATCATAAGACAAGTTCCATAGCATGATATGAATCATGAAAAAGGCAAACATTTCATAAAATGCCTTATTGCCTCCTACCCATAGATGTAGTGCACTTTACATCCATGAATAAGACTCTATTTGACGCGGCATGTTAGACTCCAAGGACCATTTTATAAGCCTAGTGCTCTGATACCATCTTTGTCACGACCTGGACCTGAGGTCTAGGAGTGACACTATGAATAGGAACCTAAGAGCGCCCAAACAAGCCTCAAATTACCAAAATTCACATTATTGGTTCGGAAGTGCATTCAAATTAAACGCATAGTTCTAAGAGACGGGAAAGTAAGAGTCTCACTGTGTGGATATGATAGGGAAAGGGATTATGATGGATTCACATAGCATATAGCATGTAATGACTATGGGGCGGATAAGTATGAATCACGCTATGGGGGCAATTCGGTACTTAGGATCTTCTACATTTCCACATCAAACGTACATATATATCATAATTCCCATAATCAATTCATAATAGTCATATCCAAAGAATAACCATAATCATAAGGTTCAAATACAACACATAACACATAGATCCGTTGAGTGTCTATAAGATGTCCAATAATGTCTCTAGTCAAAAGATAGGACAAAGGCCATGACATGTTTTAGGCTCACCCTAAAAGTATAGATAACATAAACAAAAGCAACTTAAGGTAGAGTAATGGTGGCTTGTCCTTTGAAGATAGGACTCACCACAACCAATGTCTCAAAATCTAACCTAGCTATTGAAGGGTGGATGAAATTAATCTCCGGTCTCTACATGGTGATATCTTATAGGTAAAAGTATGCGTTAGTACGTTTGAATGTACTAAGCATGTAGGGTGCAATACATGTAACTTACCAAAACCTGCATACAATGCTGGATAGCAAGGGCACATAATATAAAAAGAATTGAATATCAAGGAATGTAATATAACAAAATGCTATGAAATTCATGATACATGAAATGCAAATGATGCTCAAATATAGTGGGGATGTGACCTCAACTGGCATAAGTAATAACAAGCGAGCTATTACTTATAATCCCGATGAAAACCCCTAATCGGTAAAGAGGTGGTCTACCAGCCAAAGGAAAATAATCATACTTCAGCTTCCCAATATCCCCATTACATATGAAGCAACCTTCCTTATGGGCATCCCCATTTCTGATAGGATTTTGGCATATCACATATCAAATCATATAATTTCTTCTCCTTACAAGCATCCCCATTTGAAATTACGGGCATCACCATTTCGGAGGCAACTTTCCTTACGGGCATCCCCATTTCGAAAAGAAACCTATGCTAGGCACATAGATCAAGGAAAGAGAGTGAAACCCTCATTCCATCGGTGCTAAGTTGTTATATCACAAGAATACTTATATATATTCAAGGGACAATAGTTATTTCCCAAACTATTTCAATACATTCTTAGGCTTAAAGGTCAAAACATAATTTCATAGTCAACATACTCATGCATAAGAATAGTCCATTCATATACAAAATGATGCAAACACCCAAAATGATCAAAGAGGCATAATCAATAGACATATATGTGATTACATTCTTATCATATCCAATATTTTATCAAAATCATATCATAGAACATAATTGGGCTTAATTTGTAACATAATTTCTCAAAATATTCCAATATCATGAACGTAAATGTTATGAATGATATGAAGAAGGCAAGGGTAATTAGGATTAGATCTAAATCAATAATATATTGTGAAATTAAAATAAATACACCACTAAATCCATATTTAAATTATTCATATGATCACCCATGCATAAACAAGTATTAAAGAGTACATGCATACTTATAATTTAGTAAACTCAAAGTAAATTTTCATATAATAGTTTAAATCACATTAAAATCATCAAATAAACATTATCCATGCAAAAAATACAATTTTAGGATTCATAATATTTAAAACCCCGATTTAAAGTGAGCTAGAAATTCATAAAATTACATGAAAATAATTCAGGTCACCTTGATTGAAAGAAAATCATGGGTCAAACCCACATACCTTCACTAAGATAAAGATACCCTAAAGAATTTCAAGGAATAGTTGAGTTCCCAGGCTCAAATGTTGAAATCTCCAAGAGTTCTTTTGTGGAAAGCTTTTGAGAGGTTTTAAAATATGAAGAGTGATTTTTGAATGTTTGAAGTAGTTTTTATATCTTTAGATGACCTGAGAATAGCATAAGAATTCCCAAAAGATCAATAGAAATAATCAAGTTTACGCAAACGTCATTAATGAATCAGAGTTAAAATTTGTCGGAAGTCATTTGTTTAGAGGGTAAACGGTCCTTATGGCATTACATGGTCCGTGAATTTGCCTGTGAATCCATACTTATCAAAAATTCTGGAAGTTAGAACTTGACTTCAACACTTAAAAACAAATAGGCAAGGTTCACCAATACGGAGGGTGCCATAGGCCGTGTGGAGTCACACGGTCTTTGTCACTGCCCATGCCCCCTAACTTAAGCAATTTTTTTGATGGAAAGCGAGCCCCAGTGGGCCACATGGCCAATGGCATGCTACACGGCCATTCATCCTGGCCGTTTACCTACATAGTCCCAAAAGTTGTTGGTTCAAGCTCAAGGTCTTGCACATGGGCCATACAAGCATACAAGATGTTATTCCACACTTAAAACATGATTTTGGGAAGAAAATTTATGATGTCATATCCATACGGTTTGTGTGAAGCTACACGATCCGTGTGGGTGCCCGTGTGGCTTGCCTTAGAGAAATAGTGATAACACAACATAGGAGGCTTTACGAAAACGAGCATAACTTCTTCATCCAAACACTAAATGACGTGAAACTAAGTGCGTTGGAAAGATAATTCAAAGGGATTTAAATTAGTAGGTCGTGAATTACCCAGTTCCTTTTGTGCTGAGGGATATGATTCTTTAAATTTGACCTTTCTATCGGTACTTATGAGAAACTTAGCCAACAGAATTGCATTGAACTTGGGTCGATGTAGGATACCCATGATGGCCTTAAACAACAACAATAAGCTTGAATTAAAGGCTTGAGAGTGAACTTAGGTTGAGCTTGGAGGATCTACGAAAATCTCCCTGTTAGAGCGAAAAGAGAATTCGAAAAGTGTTTGAGTGAGTGAATGAGAAGCTAAGTGTTTAGAATGAGAATAAATAGTAATGAAGGAGTTCAAACTAATTTGGGTTCCCATATAGGGGGTCACACAGCCCATGGAGGCTTTCATAAGTTTTCATCTTGACCCATAACTTTTTGGAAACAAATTCCAAGCATCACTAAAACTATACGAAAATCCGCATCCTTACATTTTATACTAAAAATTATATGTCTGATGAAGATTGCAATAATTTCTTTCATATTTCAAATATAGTTTTGATTTATTTATTAATGAAACACAATAAAGCATAATTATTACTAAATGTCTTAAATTGAAAATGTAAGAGGATCTCATCTAAACATTAATTTAAACAAAAAGGCTATGCGATAAAAATGGCAAACAAATTATAATATTTCTATTTATGGAGTTGTGGTGCGATCATACGATAGAACATTTCGATATCTATGTAAAAAATATATCCAATTAGTATAACTAAAGTTTGTCTAAAAATATAAAATTTGACCAAATTTCTTAAAAAATAGTATAAATCTAAATTTTATATTTGATTTGTGATGCCACAATTTATGGAATAAATTTTGAATACTATATTCTAACGATAAGCGCTGACAACTCTAACCCCAACCCCTAAAGCACCACAAACAAAGATTTGAAAATGCTGGAGCTCTTAGTTTTGATTCACACTTTGTTATATTAAGCTTTCATACGACATGGATAAAAATGCAAAACATCTTACCTTTCAATGGAAGGAGGAAAGTTCCATTAGGAAATTCACGATAAAAGATAATTATAAACGAATCATGAATTATGTATACTATAGATTCTCTTGATTTGTACCTTGCAATTCAATTATAATTTTAGTATCTCTAGAGGACGATTAACGTTATTCATTTTTTCTATAAGTAGATACAATTGTTTAAAATATCTTCAACGATTACAGCAATATTTACATCATTCTTCAATTCATCTGCCTTGGGTTACCCATTGGTAGTCACTGCATTTCCCTACCTTACATTGCTTGTTGCCATATCTAGTCTTTCTACT